>JAYMFT010058173.1:0-15004 GCA_038088735.1 Panulirus argus | reverse complement strand
ATATATATATATATATATATATATATATATATATGTGTGTGTGTGTGTGTGTGTGTGTGTGTGTGTGTGTGTGTAGCACATTTGTTGACAGTGCAAAGGAAGCTGCATTCTTAATAGATAAGATAAATGAGATAAGATCAGAGATACATCCCATGCTATTGGGTGATACATATGACTTCGAAAATATTTCCAACTACTCTTGGCTTATGTGATGGACGGGGTGATGATATCGTTTACCGCATCCCGTGCTGGTAAGGAGTGCTTTGGAAGGGACTGAGAGACCGAAGATGCCATAAGAGGAAGTAAAGATCTTCAGCTTATTTCACGAAAGTATCTTGTCGACGTGAAACTGTCTAATTGTGCCTCTGGAATAATTATCACTAACATCCGATATGTATCTGGACATAGTTGTTACATTTCAAAACGCAGGTCTTTCACTTTCTCAAAAAATTCGTAAATACTTTCCCTTGTCTTTTCTTTTTCCGTTTCTTGATTCTCTCTGTATTTCAGTTGAGGCCCGGCCTTGATGAGGACTTTTGTCAGTGACCGGAGCCTTCAACATAAGAAAAAGATAACGCATCCTACGCAAAATTTTCGTACTTTGTTTAGAGAAATCAGAGATAAAAAGTTGGAAGTCATTGACAGGTATGGTGGAAATTAGAATTCAAAAACACAAAGGGTGTAAAAGTGGAAGTCCACATGAGGTCAACAACTGAAGGCCAGATATTAATGAATGAAAAGTATTGTAAATCTGATGTAAGGGGTCAGTATTACGAGGCTTGAGGTCACTGAAAGATCAGCACCGTGAAAAATCAACGCTGCAGGACTAGCGGGCATTAGAAGGTAAATAATATGAACTTGAAGGCTAGTGAGCTTTCAAAAGAGTGTTCCTTACCTTGAGATATGCTGGGTGTGAGTGTGTCATTGATAAACAAGGTGTGTGTGGTCATCTTTCTAGGGCTGGTAATAACAAGCTCAAGCAAGCAGCGAGGGTGTGGCGGGTCACTGAGCCGGACACAACGTTACCCACTGTCAAAGTGATATTTGTGTTGTGGCGAGAGCGGCAGCATCCTAGCTGCTACTTTACCTTATCACCATTGCATTGTCCTCTACACAGGTTCACCGACAGTCTTACTTATCAGATCAGTGTCTTTGGGTTAAATAATGAATAATAGAAGCATTTCAGTGACAAAATGTAACGTAACGTATCCATCGGGGCACTGTCAAGATATATCCACACAAGTCCCTGACAGTAATGTTCTAGGATATGAGCGGTAATATCTTTTCACCGGCTTCCGTTTTCGTTGGGATCGGTTAGCGCGGACAGCTGCAGTGTCGTTCCCACCGCTTCCTAAGACCAACTCGTCCAGGTCTCCAGCGGGAGGCGCTTAGCCCTCCGGGCCGCGCAGACGCACGGCACACAACAGACAAAAGCACATCGATGCTGTTACTATATTTAGATAAAAGACAGAACCATCATTTCGTCTTCTCTCAGTACTGAAAGTACAGACCTATATAGATTCCCACCACTTACAGTTCAGAGCTGTATGCTGTCTGTATTGTTACTTAAGCGTAAATCCCAGTGTTTCCCAACACAATTTCAGTGATCGATAAAATACATATTAGTGAAGCGGTTTACTGACAGCCAACATCCAGGACGTCAGGACGGACCATAGTCAATTTCCACTCGGGTCAGAGATCAAACACAAATAGATCGGAGCAACAAATCTTTGTATACCTTTGCAGTAGCGTGATGATTGAGGCGCCGGGTGAGGGAGATCTACAGAAGGTGAATATACGACAGGTTGAGAGGGGAAGTGATTTATATGGTAAACTGGTCGAAGAAACAAATCAACGTCATACGATAAGGGCAATATATATTATATGGTAGAACACTGAAGGGAGAACAGAAGTGACAACGCAGATATCACTTGAGAAATGACTGTGACAGCGTAATGTAGCAAAAAACAATAGTAAAGTGACAGCGTAAGAAATACAAGATATAAAGCTTGGATCAACAGCAGTTGAAAGTGAGGGGTGGTTTTCAAATTCAAGAGAAAATGGAAAAGCCTCATATGAGGAAATTACCGGATACCATTGGAAAAAAAGTGCATTAGATAAACTCACGATAGACAACTTTGCAAGCAAGCATATCTGATGAGGAAACATGCCTTATAAAATTTTTAATAGGAAATCTTAACTCGTAATTTTTTACAATCCCGAAATACATTATCGGAAGTCAGCGAAATTTCTACTGTATTGTGTGCTAACATTTGGGAAAATATCGTTTGGCCAAGGTTGCTCAAAAGTTAAACGTCCCTGGTTCCTTTAAGTAGAGGAGCTGACAGACAAATCATCGTCTACTTGCAGGATACTGTCTTCGTTTCAAGGTGCCCGATCCTTTGAAATGAAATCCGCTTTCGCCTGGCGATCTCGAAATCTACTAAGATATCTGCACTGATTTTGGGGAATATTCCCCTTTTATGAAGAGCCTTTTTTTGAGAAGAATCTATCTCTCATAAGAGTGAACCTCTGGGGCAAGAAACTTCCGTTGGACGGCAAATGCATCGGAGGATTTCATACTTTTTCTCTCCCAACTGATGAAGAGAGAAAACACAACTTTTGTATCATTGTTACTGTAGCTACCTGGTTGTCCCTGCCAGTAGTAGCCTTAATATGCTTATCTCATAGATTAAGGCATGCGCGGTGGAAGTCTACGAGCCGATCTAACTGATGAAAACGTGCATGTACAAGTTTAAAGGCCGATTTACTTAATAAGGGTAAACCGCAAATGGCTAACTATATCAGCCATGATATTAACCAGACCTTGGCTTGTAACAGTACCGGTTGTGGATAAAGGCTATGTATGAGCACGAGATGGATAGCCAAAAAGTGCCATGAGGGAAAGGCTACGACAAGTAGATAAAGAAGACTAAGATCAAGCTTTGCGAATGGTTTGCAGAAAATGGAGAAGCAAAGAGAAATGTTGGGAGCGGCTTGAACAAGACTGGCTGTCATCATGCAAGTGCGGAAGCAATTTGTGGTGTACCATACACAAGAATTTACAAACGACTTACGTATGAATGGGAGTGGGTGTGTAGTGGCAGAGTCAGATCCTTACTGCGATGCACAAAGACTTGTTCCGGTCGGGTTATGTAGGAATGGTGAAAGAATGATGACGCTGAGTCACTGCGTGAAGTCGTCTTACAGCACTGCTTGATCCTTACTACGCCATGAAGGAATGGTGAAAGAAAGTCGCTGGTGAAGAGGGGACACAGCGAGACTCTAGTCAACGTGCTGACTGCCCGAGAAGTTATGACTCGTTCCGACAGTATGAGTGATGCAACTGGAAAGGAAAGGAAGACGAACGTAACACATTTGGGAGACGAGCGAGAACGAGACTGAATGTCATTGTGCAAATGCGGAAGAAGCAATTTGTGATATACCATATACAACATTTGACAAACGACTTACGTAAGGAAAGACGACGCTGAATCACTGTGTGAAGTCCTTTTGCACCACTGCTTGAGCGGTGAATAAAGACGATGCTGAGAATCAGTGTGAAGTTGTTTTACACCACTGCTTGACTGGTGAATAAAGACGACGCTGAATCACTGTGTGAAGTCCTCTTGAACCACTGATCGATTCTTACTGCGCTACGTCGGATGAGTGAAAGAAAGTCGCTGTTGAAAACAAGACAATTAGCGCGAGACAAGTGAACCTGTTGAATGCCCCATAAGTTATGACTCGTGCTGACAGAGTGCGTGACACATGCTGGAAAGGGAAGGGAGACGAGCGTAGGACATTGGGAGACGAGCGAGAACAGGACTGGAAGTCATTGTGCAAATGCGGAAGAAGCAATTTGTGATGTACCATACACAACAATTTACAAGCCACTTACATAAGAAAGACGACGCTGAATCACAGTGTGAAGTCCTTTTGAACCACTGCTCGATCGGTGAATAAAGACGACGCTGAATCATTGTATGAAATCTATTTACACCACTGCTTGATTGGTGAATAAAGACGACGCCGAATCACTATGTAAAGTCCTTTTGCACCACTACATGATTCTTACTGGGCCACATAGGAATGGTGAAAGAAAGTCGCTGTTGAAGACGAGACAATTAGCTCGAGACTAGTGAACCTGGTTGGTTGGTTGGTTATTTTGGGCTTTAGGCCGTCAACGTCATGCTCCATCCACCAAACGAAAGATCTATAACACCGAGTGTTAAAGATAATTCTAAAGCCACGTACATAGTGATGCATGTGGCCTAGGGTTGCTGTGCTGGCCTTCTGCTCTGACGTCATCAATGGGCGTGACCCCCAAGAAATATACCAGATATATCAATATAACAATTCATTAAGGAATTCTTTATCTTTTAAGCCATATTTCTTGAGTAATTCAAAAGTATTTACGTAAAAATTTAGATACAAGTCGGTCTGTTACCATAATCAACTAGATATCGGCATTGTATTAAGAACTGAAATGTAATCAAACAAAAATTCTTGAATTTATAGAGCACTTTTGAACGAAAGGCTGCCTGACGAACGGTTCAGCCAATAAGAGAAGAGCGTAGCAAGGGAGACTCAACACAACAACTTGCCTTCTGTGTTGCTGTTGGCATGCTGCTTGGGCGTGAGATTTCGAGGTGCGTTTGCGATTTTTTCCAGTTTTAAAAGACATTGTGGTGAATTGAATTCTTTTGTGATACATAAAAATTAATATAAGATATTTTGTGTATTACGTATTTAAATAGATATAAAAGTAAATACTAAAAAAAATTTAATCATTCTTTTTCATTTCCATATTTAAACTGTATAGTACGTGTTTGCAATAAAAATGTTTATTAAGTATGCTACCAATAATATATATGTATTCAGATCGTCATTGCCATTTTTTCCTTAGCTTGTCCAAGCTGAGTTGTCAGTCCTTATCCCTGGGCAAGGGAAACGTGTCGGGACGGAGAGAGCCCGTGTTGTCCGTGCTGAGTTGTCAGTCCTTATCCCTGGGCAAAGGAAACGTGTCGGGACGGAGAGAGCCCGTGTTGTCCGTGCTGGGTTGTCAGTCCTTATCCCTAGGCAAAGGAAACTTGTCGGGACGGAGAGAGCCCTCGTTGTCCGTGCTGACTTGTCAGTCCTTATCCCTGGGCAAAGGAAACGTGTCGGGACGGAGAGAGCCCGTGTTGTCCGTGCTGAGTTGTCAGTCCTTATCCCTGGGCAAGGGAAACGTGTCGGGACGGAGAGAGCCCGGTTGTCCGTGTTGAGTTGTCAGTCCTTATCCCTGGGCAAAGGAAACGTGTCGGGACGGAGGGAGTCCATGTTCTCCGTGCCGAGTGGTATGTCCTTAACTGTGGGCAAAGAAAGAACTGTATGACGGAAGGCAGAATTTGACAATCGAGGCGGCTATTTTGGTAATAACTTGAGGTACTTTTCTCCGTCTCCATGTGTAAGCATACGTCTCCGGTAAGAAAATGACTCCAAATTAGATGGAGAACCCCAAATGTACATAAGTGGCTACACATTGGTATGCTCAGCTTCTACTGTAGGAGTGCCTCCGCCCGCGTGATGATGATACACGGGGCAGCAGAAGGGCTCCACAGCGAAATCGGGTGAGTTGATGTACTCATGTTCCCAATACAGTCCTTACCTCTTGGCAGAGGAAACGTGTCGGGAAGGAGGGAGGCCGTTCGCACATGAAAGACTTGGCCCGCAGAAAGTAAGTCAGGATTTGGGCTGCAACCTTGTGAAGACGGTGAGTGTACTCCTGCACAGCAACCCCTGGTTTGCAGTTCTTTTCTTCCTCCTCCCTCTTGTCTCCCAGAACCGTCACAGCACATGCTGCGGCCCCTGGTGGTACCCGCCTGGCTTCTTTTGACTTGGCGCGAGTATTTTTCCAGCGGCCTTCAATGCAGCGACTAGTCTATTCTTGAGAATCGTTCTGAAACAGGAGGGAATAGAGTGCTTCCGCCCGCGTGATGATGCTTGGGACAGGAGAATGGCTCAAGAGAGAGAAACTGGGCTGCAATAGGAGTATTAGTAGCCGCCCTGCGAGGACAATGAGTCTTTTCCCGGCACAACGAACCCTCGCCTGCAGCCCTCCCCTTCCCCGTCTGTCATCTGTTACCCAGAACCGTCACAGCACATGCTGTGGCTCAGGTGAGACCCCGTCTAGCCTCGAATCAGTTCTCTGGTTTGGCTTCGCTTGGCGCGGATCTCTCCACGGCCATCAATGAAGTGACCCGTCTTGTCTTGCCGAGAATTATTATGCTATCCATGCGGTCGAATGTCCAGGCACTGGCCTAACCTAACTTAGCCTCATCTGTTGTTGGAATGTAGAGCTGATCCTTCGGCGCAACCAGAAGGAAAGTGGCTCTCGAGCTACAATCAGAATTGATGGGAGAGGCATCATTCTTGAATGAGTTGCAAGAGAGCATGCTCGTCACTGGCGACTATTGTTGGTCTCAAATAATACTTGACGGGGCAGCGAGGGAACCGTTCTTTGGACGGCAAATGCATATGAGTTATGCATGCTTCTCCTCTTCCAACCGTTGAAGAGAGCAAACAAAACTTTTATATCACTATTGCAGTAAGCCACCTGATTGTCCCTACCAGTAGTACTCATAATATGCTTGTCTCAAAGATCAAGCGATGTATGGCGTAAGTTAACTGGCCGACTTTGTAGCTCTACAAGCCGGCTAACTTAATAAGGAGCACAAGCAATTGATTAATCAAATCAGCTATGATTTAATGGATCTGTAAACCCACTTACTTGCATAACTCCAGTAATTCTAGAGCTAATACAAGCACCATTGACTTGAGTTTGCATTACTTTTCCATGTTCTCTACTACTCTAATACGGCGCAGGAACCGATCGTTGGACGGCAAATGCATCGTAATGTTGTATGTTTCTTCTCTTAAAACGGTTCAAGAGAGAAAACAAAACATTTATATCACTATTACAGTAGCTACGTGGTTCTCCCTGCCAGTATTACTCATAGTATGCTTGTCACAAAGATCAAGCGATGCATGGTGTAAGTCAAGGGGCCAACTTAATTAATCAAGCCATGCCTCTGTAACTCTACAGGCCGACTTAATCAAGCCATGCCTCTGTAACTCTACAGGCCGACTTACTTTTTAAGGCGACCAAATTATTGGTTCATCTGTAAACCCACTTGCTTGTATAACTCTAGTAATTCTAGAGGTAATAGAAGCACCACCGATTTGAGTTTGCAATACTTTTCAATGGTCTATACTACTCTAACACGGCGCAGGAACCGATGGTTGGACGGCAAATGCATCGGAGTGTTGCATGCTTCTCCTCTTCGAAGCGTTGAAGAGAGAAAACAAAACTTTTATATCACTATTCCAGTAGCTAACTGGTTGTCTCAAATATCAAGCGATACATGGCGTAAGTCAACGGGCCGACTTAGTTTATCAAGCCCTGCCTCTGTAGCTCTACAGGCCGACTTACTTAATAAGGGGTACAAGCAATGGGTTCATTAAATCAGCTATGATTTAATTCATCTATAAACCGACTTACTTGCATAACTCTAGTAATTGTAGGGCTAACACAAGCACCACTGACTTGAGTTTGCATTACTTCTCCATGGTCTCTACTACTCAAGTACGGAGCAGGAACCGTTAACGCGTTGGACGGCAAATGCATCGAAGTATTGCATGCTTCTCCTCTTCCAACCGTTGAAGAGAGTAAACAAAACTTTTAGATCATCATTACTATAGCTACCTGGTTGCCCATGCCAGTAGTACTCATAATGTGCTTGTCTCAAAGATCAAGCGATGCATGGTGTAAGTCAAGGGGTCGACTTAGTTAATGAAGCCATACCTCTGTAGCTCTACAAGCCGACTTACTTAATAAGGGGTGCAAGCGATTGGTTCCTTAAATCGGCTATGATTTAATGGATCTGTAAACCCACTTACTTGCAAAACTCTATTAATCTTAGAGGTAATACAAGCACCACTGTCTTGAGTTTGAATTACTTCTCCATGGTCTCTATTACTCTAGTACGGCGCAGGAACCGTTCGTTGGACGGCAAATGCATCAGAGTGTTGCATGCTTCTCTTCTTCCAACTGTTGAAGAGAGAAAACGAAACTTTTATATCATTATTACACTAGTTACCTGGTTGTCCCTGTCAGTAGTACTCATAATATGCTTGTCTCAAAGATCAAGCAATGTTTGGTGTAAGTCAAGGACCGACTTAGTTAATGAATCCATGCCTTTGTAGCTCTACAGGCCAACTTACTTAATGAGGCGACCAAATTATTGGTTCATGTGTAAAACCACTTGTTTGAATAGCTCTAGCATTTCTAGAGGTAATACAGGCACCACTGACTTGAGTTTGCCTTACTTCTCCATGGTCTCTACTACTCTAGTACGGCGCAGGAACCGTTCGTTGGACGGCAAATGTATTGGAGTGTTGCATGCTTCTCCTCTTCCAACCGTTTAAGAAAGAAAACAAAATTTTCATATCACTATTACAGTAGCCATTTGGTTGTACCTGCCAGTAGTACTAATAATATGCTTGTCTCAAAGATCAAGCGATGCACGGTGTAAGTCAAGGGGCCGACTAAGTTAATCAAGCCATACCTCTGTAAGTCTACATGCCGACTTACTTAATAAGGCTACGATTTTATTAGTTCATCTGTAAACCCACTTGCTTGCATAACTCTAGTAATTCTACAGTTAATAGAAGCACCACTGACTTGAGTTTGCAATACTTCTCCATGGTCTGTACTACTCTAACACGGCGCAGGAAACGATGGTTGGACGGCAAATGCATCGGAGTGTTGCATGCTTCTCCTCTTCGAAGCGTTGAAGAGAGAAAACTAAACTTTTATATTACTATTACATAGCTATATGGTTGTCTCAAATATGAAGCGATGCATGGCGTAAGTCAACGTGCCGACTTAATTAATGAAACCATGCCTCTGTAGCTCTACAGGCCGAATTTCTTAATAAGGGCCATAAGCAATTGGTTCATTAAATCAGCTATGATTTAATAGACCTATAAATCGACTTACTTGCCTAACTCTAGTAATTGTAGAGCTAATACAAGCACCACTGACTTGAGTTCGCATTACTTCTCTATGGTCTCTACTAAAGTACGGCGCAAGAACCGTTCGTTGGACGGCAAACGTATCGTAGTGTTGCAAGCTTCTCCTCTTCCAACCGTTGAAGAGAGAAAACAAAACTTTTATATCAATATTATAGGAGCTACCTATTTGTCCCTGTCAGTAGTACTCATAATATGCTTGTCTCAAAGATCAAGTGATGCATGGTGTAAATCAACGGGCCGAATTAGTTAATAAAGCCTTGCTTCTGTTGCTTTACAGGCCGACATGCTTAATAAGGGGCACAAGCAATTGGTTCATCAAATCAGCTATGATTTAATGGCTCTTTAAACCCATTTCCATAACTCTAATAATTCTAGATTTAATACAAGCAACACTGACTTGAGTTTGCGTTACTTCTCCATGGTCTCTGCTATTCTAGTATGGCGCAGGAAACGTTCGTTAGACGGCAAATGCATCAGAGGGTTGCAAACTTACTCTTCCAACCGTTGAGGAGAGAAAACAAAACTTTTGTATCATTGTTACTGTAGCTATCTATCTAATTGTCCCTGTCAGTAGTAGTCACAGTCAAAGATTAAGCCATGCACGGACTAAGTCTACAGGTCGACGTACTTTAATGAGTCATGCATGTGTAAGTCTACAGGCCGACTTAGTGAACAAGGTATGATCCGCGAATGGCTTATTAAATCAGCTATTTTTTTTTTTTTTTTTATGTTGAAGGCTCCAGTCACGGACAAAAGTCCACATTGGATCTATAAACCCACTTACTTGAATAATGGTGGTAATTCTAGATGTGATATATGCACCACAAGCACCACTGAATTATGGTAGTAGTACTGAGTGTCCCATGGTATCCGTTTCCTTACGCCACCTGTTAAGGAAACGGTATCGAAGTCGGTGTAAACTTGACGGAACGCCACCTCCGTCCACATGATTAACACGCACTAATCAGGAGAGGGTATTGGTCCTAAGCACGAGTCGGATGCCGATCACGGATGCTGCGTGCGTGACACCGACATTTGGAGCGGCGGGTGAAGATGAGACAATTAGCGCGAGACGAGTGAACCTGTTGACTGCCCGAGAAGTTATGGCTTGTGCTGTATACGGATGACTTAAATTGGATCAATGGAGAGAAATGGACCACTGGACTGAAATGGACAGGTGAAGCGGACTGGACCAAAAGGGACCGATGAACCGAACTTTACAGGTGGATTGGACTACTGTATACCGATGACCCTAGCTGGACCAATGGAGAGAAATGGACAACTGCACCGAAATGGACCTATGGACCGATGGACCGCATTGGACCGATGGACTGGATTGAATCAATGGGCCGGATTGGACAGATAGACCGATGACCCGAAATGGACCGATGGACCGGACTGGACTGATGGACCAGTTTGGACCGATGAACCGGATTGGACCTATGGACCAAAGTGGACCTAAATGGACCGATGGATCGGAGTGTACAGATGGACCGATGGACCGGAGTGGACGGATGGACAGCATAGGATCGATGGACCTCATTGAACCGATGGACCGGATTGGGCCGATGGACAGGAATGGACCGGAATGATGGACCATAATGGACCGATGGACCGCATTAGACCGATGTACCGGATTGGACAAATAGATCGATGGACCGTAATGGACCGATGGACCGTAGTGGACCGATTGACCGGAGTGGACCAATGGACCAGATTGGACCGATGAACCGGATTGGACCGATGGACCAGATTGGACCGATGGACCAGATTGGACCGATGGACCGGGTTGGACTGATGGACTCGGAGTGGACCGATGGACAGATGCACCGCATTGGACCGATGGACTGGATTGGACAGATAGACCGATGGACCGAAATAGACTGATGGACCGGAGTGAACCGATGGACCAGCTTGGACCGATGAACCGGATTGAACTTATGGACGGAAGTGGACCGAAATGGACCGATGGATCGGAGTGTACGGATGGACCGAATTGGACCGATGGACCGGGTAGGGCCGATGGACCAGATTGGACCGATGAACCGGATTGGACCGATGAACCGTATTAGACCGATGGACCAGATTAGACCGATGAACCAGATTAGACCGATGAACCGGATCGGACCTATGGACCGAAGCGGACCGATGGATCGGAGTGTACAGATGGACCGCTGGACCGATGGGCAGGAATGGACCGATGGACCGGACTAGACCGATGGACCGGACTAGGCAGATGGATCGGAGTGGACCGATGGAGCAGATTGGACAGATGGAACGATGGGCCGATACATAAAACTTGAACATTGGACCGAAGTGCACCGATGGCCCGAATTGGCTCGATTGACCAGAATGGATCGGTGGACCGGTGGAACAGACTTTAGAGCGAGGAGGCGCAGGCGTGGACGTGGAATACGTTTAGCCGAGGACAACGGCGTAGACGCAGAGGACGTTTCGCCGTGGAAGACTACATGGACGAGGTCGTGGACTCCGAGGACGATTACGTGGAGGAGGGCGTGGACGCGGAGGACGACGACGTGGACGAGGGCATGGACGATGACGGTGAAGTGGAGGAGGGCATGGACTACGTGGACGACGACGTGGACGAAGGCATGGACGACAAGGTGGAGGAGGGCGTGGACACCGAGGACGACGACGTGGAGGAGGGCATGGACGACGCGGACGGGGGCATGGACCACTACGTGGAAGAGGGCGTGGACGCGGAGGACGTCGACGTGGACGAGGGCATGGACGACGTCGGCGACTCCGTGGACGAGGGCATGGACGACGATGGCGACGCCGTGGACGAGGGCATGGACGCGGAGGACAACGACTTGGAGGATGGCATGGTTAGGTTAGGTTGGGTTAGGTTAGGTTAGGTGATGATGACACACGGGGCAGGACCGAAATGGACTGATGTACCGGAGTGGACCGATGTACCGAAATGGACCGCATTGGACCGGTGGACCGGATTAGACCGATTGACCTGATTGGATAGATATACCTATGGACCGAAATGGACCGATGGACCGGAGTGGACCGATGGACCAGATTAGACCTATGAACCGGATTGGACCTATGGACCGGAGTGGGCCGAAATGGACCGATGGATCTGAGTGTACCTATGGACCAGACTGGATCGGTGGACCGGTGGAACAGACTTTAAAGCGTGGAGGCGCGGGCGTGGACGCGAAATACGTTTAGTCGAGGACGAGGGCGTAGATGCAGAGGACGTTTCGCCGAGGAAGACTACATGGACGAGGTCGTGGACTCCAAGGACGATTACGTGGAGGAGGGCGTGGACGCGGAGGACGACGACGTGGACGAGAGCATGGACACCGAGGACGACAAGGTGGAGAAGGGCCTGGACACCGTGGACGACGACGTGGACGAGGGCATGGACGACGTGGATGGAGGCATGGACGACTACGTGGAAGACGACGACAGTACACAAGTCAAGTGGAGCAAAGAAGCATCTTCATAATGATAACGTAATATTTTAGTCATAAGCCCCTATTCTCCATTTACTAGATGATTAAATTTCCACCTTGTACATACTTCGACAAAACAATTTTTGTTACCCACATGTAATATGAAAGTCTCGGCTTCATGACTTCAACCCTTCAGATGTACCACTCACTCAGGTATATCTTGAGGCAGAGCTACATGATTTATTTCAGAATCCTGAATACCAGAGGAAAGATATGATTAATAACATTTAAGCAAGGTGTAGAACATTGTTAATTGTGGCATGCCAACAAGAAAAAAAAAAGCGTATCGATCTCAACAGCAGATTATGGATACTTTTCTCATATTCACACCCCAAGTCGTTTTAAATAGCTCGATTGGATTAGAAGTGTCCTCGCCAAGAGATTTAGCTAAAGAATTGCCGCGTATAAATAACTATGGTAGACATGAACTAGATGATCAGTGGCGGGATATTCCGTGGCACCCATTTCCCCAGGAGATGAAACATCCACATTGTGTTGCTGAGATATTTTACAAATACATAAAGTCAATAGGAGACAGAAAGTATTCATGCTTTGGGAAATTCGCTCTTGAGATATCGTCCCTTCCAACATCAGATGCTGACGCAGCGCGCCTTTTCTTCAAACTTAATTTAATAAAAAGGAAAGAAAGAAACAGTGTAATGACAGGAACAGTAAGATCACTCATTCATTTGAGTGAATGTTCTATGAAAGGAAGAACTGATAATCCGTTTGAACACAAAAATAAAGTCCACACTAAACACATTAACATTCTACCAAAACACTATATACGTACATTGATATGAGAATGAAAATGAGCTAGTAAAACAAAAACGTATTAACATTGTCCATACATTATTTGAGATACCAACAGTTGTAGATTAATTCACGAGCAAAAAATGGAATAATCTGGTGAAAAAGAAGAAACTCTGATGTCAACGTTCGAATTTAAGGTTACAACATTCAAATTCGAATCAAGAATTCATTAGTGCTACATTGCACCTATGTACTATCCATCTTGCATATGGGGTTGTCAGTGCTAATAAAAAATCACTTCTGTTACATTGACATTTATTTTCTTTTCTTGTGTCATATATTTTTGAAACTATGTCAGCGGAAACGTTTAGTTATATCTTTAAGTTACGGAAAAAATTTTCTTCAAAAGAATGGTTTCACAGTTTCATTAGTCCTTATGATTGGCATACTTTACTATGTTCTATTATTCTTAAAAACATATGAATAGAATACAAATAAAGAAATATTAATTTGAAATATATCCATATTAAATGACATGCCTCCCACAAGCCTTGGGTCTTTATGTTTTGGAATTGTCGTCGCTTGGGTCGAGTGATTTGCTTGGAGAAACAATAATACGGATGTTTACAGTGTCATTTCTGAATATATCCGGGAAAGAGGGATGTTTTTAACTGTCTTTTAAAACTAGAACATGCTAGATACTCCTTTTGGTGATTGGTAGATGGAGAGAGTTAGTATCATTTCTTAATTTGAAAGATGGAAGAGGAAACAGTTGAACATATTCCACTGAAATGTGTAAGTATATTGTCACGTTTAATTAGAAATTCACTGAGGCTACCTTCGAGTAGCCTTGCGGTAAGAGAGAAAGGTAAAATTACCGTGTCGGACATCCACCTGTTTCGAAGTTGAAATTATATTTGTCTGATGCTTTTGGAGGTTTTCTAGGATTCTGACGTCAATTCATGTTGTAGATGTGTCATATGTTATTATGCCGACATTGTTAACAACTTACTTTATTTATCTGTCAGCTACTTCAGTATTTCTAAAGTATTGTTCAGCCACTAGTTTATGTTAAGGGAGGCTAAGGTGGGATCACCAATTTATTCTTAATAAAGATATGAAGCATCATTATTCAGATTAAACAGTAATACTGTATAGTCTTGAATAAGAAAAGCATACCCATTAAAGCTAAGATGGGGGTAATTGTTTCTTAACAACTGAAACAATTAATCAGAATCTCCCATTCCACCCATGTTCCTGACTTCTATGACCACTCACCTCATATTCTGGATCTGTTTTCCTCCTCTAATCCTTCAAAATGTACCTACTCAGTATAACCCCTAATTGGCTCATCTAACCACACGTTCATATATGTATCCATTTTAATGGCACCTTCCACTCCAGCAGCCCCTTCTAAACATAATTATTGGCAGCTCAACAAAGCTGACTTTCCTTGGATAGATTACTGTTTCTTATGTAGTGATGCTTCTATTTCCTCCAAACACATAGCAGTGGTTATTGTTATAGGAATATAAGCATTTATCTCCTCTTCCTTCAAGATGAATTCTTCCAATCCATTATTTATTCCATCATTCCTGCTCTGTTGTCATTCAGGCATATCAGGCTTGGAAAAACTCTCCCTCCTCTGACTCCCATTCAGCTTTTATCACTGCTCATAATCA
>JAYMFT010058162.1:0-15005 GCA_038088735.1 Panulirus argus | reverse complement strand
AGACAGACCTTAAGCCACATAACATCAAAGTTTGGGGATTCAAGGTCCTTGAGGCATGCAACAGGTGTGTTTATGTTCGAATAAGCACAAACACCACCTTTGAAACAGAAACTGATTTCTTTTGCAAACTTTTTAACAGTCTGTGTTGGATCTTTGAAATACGACAGTGAAGAGGTCAATAACTAAAATATTTTGAGTAGTTTATGCATGTGCCACAATACTTTGATTGCAGGTAGGAGGTAAGGACAGTACTAGCATCAGTAGTGAATTTCATAGTCAAGGAATTCTAAATTAGTCATCTGTATAATTTTGTAATGGTTGGTAGTCCATACTTTGAATGAATCTAAGATCATCAATCTGGTCTCTGATGGCAGCATCATGGGACATGTTGTCCACATACATTCACATGGTTAAGTTGTCCATACCTTGTGTTGAATTGTGAGATTTGCCATCTGATCTCTGAGGGCAGCATTAGCAGCCCTTGAGCGTGTTAACTGAGCTTCATAAGATGACTGGGCATTGCGGCGTTCACACTCACTTTGCCTCGTACTTGATAGCTCCTAAAAACGAAAATTCTCATGCTGACAGAATTTCATTCATAACAAAAAAGGCTCTATAATTTCACTAAAATATATGTGCAAATTTTGCTGCTGTTCAGTTGTTCATGATGCTATCTCAGTGTGGTGGTAAAAGCAGTCAAGTATAAAAATACAAATTTAAAAAGAAAATAATTATATTTTTAACATCTTCAAGAGGAATTCTTGTCTCGGCAAGACTTCCATGTACACGTAATGGACATCAGGCAGCATTCTACAATCCCAACCTCTGACAAGTAGGTTTTTATTCAGCTAGGCAGAGCTTTCATGGAGTTACCCTGGAAAGTCCCACTGGTTAAAGATGTCTTGCCTGCAAACACACACACACACACACACACACACACTGCCTGAAGAGTACAAAACTGTATTAAAAGGATGTTAGCTTCATCTTCAAATATACACCAGAGGCAGAAAGGGTACACTGAATGTGAGTGGAAAAAATGGTATAGATGCTTTTAAACAAACACAATATCATGTTGACCTATGCAGCATATTACAAAAAAAAAAGGGGGGGGGGAAGGGACATTAAAGGTAATTCAATGCTGGTAAACTTATGTCCAGTAAGATTTATGAAACAATCACGGCAGCCACTCTAACCTTGCGAAGTGCCTGGCATTCCCTAGTTAGATCCTTGACACGTTGTTGGGAATGTTTGTTGGCCTTCTGAAGTTTTGATAACTCTTGCTGTAATGTTTGCAACTGCTTGTTCATGTTCCGTCTTTCCCTCTCTGCTACCTGAGCTACTGTGCTTGCCGATCGCTTTGCTTGCGACTGCAAAATGTTCTTAGTGTGAGTCTCACAATAACACATATATCCTGACTTTTTTGTTATTGAAAAACTTTCATTTTTATAGACAACTGACATGCCCTTTACTTTTAAACAAATAAGACCCAACAACTCAAATAGTTTTCCCAAAAATTTTGTATACAACAGTCAGTAATGCTTTCACTGAATGTTTAAGGATGTTTATAAAGTATGTGAACTGCCTTAGAAAATTCAGAGAAGGAAATCAAGAAAATATGGGGATACATAAAAGGCAGCTGGAATAGTGGTTCTGGACAGATAGACTTCTCTCAAAACTTCAATAGAACATAGTATTGTATATCATTACTACAGTCTGAAAATGACCAGGCAGTCCTCTAGCATCTGAACACCACACAACCAGATGTAGCTCTCAAGCCAAAGCCATTAACCATTTCATCAATTATGTCCCATCAAATATGTTTACGACACTAGAATGTGTAGGTAACAATGGATATAACATGATTTAGTGCTACTTATGTGTTAAAGTAATCAGTATTAGAACAAGCAAAAACAAAAAGGATTCTAAATGGTGGTTGCCATATACAGTGACAGCAGGAAGTACATGGTAGGCAGTCACTGACCAGGGAGGTATATTACTGGTACTACCCGCCTGGGTATTGGGAGGGTTAGTGATGGCTGCATTGTGAGCCAGCACTTCAGTGGTTATCAAGTTGCACTCCTTTTTCTGAAGTAGCTGTCTTTTCTTTCTGCTTCACTCGCATGTGGACTGCTGGTATTCTGTCCATGAACATACAATCTCTCATTGTCACACATAACACTTGACAACATTTAACACACACAACTCATTCTTTGTAACTCAATTTTCCTGCAGTGAACGCAGTCCGCTAGCCCTGCCTTTTAGAAAAATGGTAGGAGTAACAGATTGAAGTTGTAATTAGGAACATTAGTTGGGAGCATTAAGTAGAAACATTAAGTAGATGTAATAAGTAGGAACATAAGGTAGAAGTAGTAGGCTAGAACTGTCGGTAGACACATAGGTAGAAGTAGTCTGTAAAAGCATTAGTTGGGAGCCTCTAGAAATGCTGAGCAAGAGTTGCTTTCTGTCAGTGGTCTGTTAAAGGTAAGGCATTAAAGGCTATGAAGTGGTACTGGAGTTCTCCAGTTATGGAGACTCTTTTGCCATGGCCACTCCCTTTAGGGCATTCCCAGATGGTTTAATACACCATAATTTTTATCAGTGTTTCCATCCACACGCCTCACACTATCATGTCTTTCCCAGTAACTATGATCTGGTATTTTGTAAAAGACAGGTTTTTCACTTCCTCCAAATTCTTAAATACTTTTCATTGTCTCTTCTTTCCCCTTTCATTAACCTCTATTTTTCAATTAAGGGCTGACTTTGATGTGGACTTTTGTATGTGACAGAAGCCCTAAAAAAATGAATTAAAAAGTTATGTACTTACAGTATCTCTTTGGCTACTTACCAGTCTTTTACACTCTTCTTGTGTAAGCTTGAGAGCCTCAGTAAGAGCAGCCACTTTCTTAGTCAGCGTGCCAATCCTAACGCGAGTGGAATGTTCCAAAAATTCATCAAAGATCCCCTCCTTTTTTGCATCGTCCAATTCATTTTCTTCTGCCTCATCCTCCAATAACTCTGCTTTAGCCCCAAAATTTTCTTCAGACTTGTATGATATTTCATTTAGTTGGTCTTGTCTTCCTTGTGAGGAGCTGCTCTTCAACAGCTCACTGTCATGGTAATGGGGAGAAGAACTCTCATTTTTACTACCCTGGGAATATTCCTGGTCTTCATTGTCTCTGGCAGAGTTATTCTTCTTTACCATCATATTTCTCACGGAGTTTCCCCATGCTGAACTTTGGTCTGCACTATAAGTATTACATACACTCAGTGTACTTAAACTTTCACAAGTTTCATGTACATAATTTTCTTGCTGGTCATCAAATTCTTGTGGGAAAGACCTCAATACTGCTTTGGTTTCAGTATCCTGAAAATACAGACACAAGAGAAATGTATGCATATATCTTATCCTTGAATAAATATTGTCTCTGAAAAAGCAAGAATAAAACATTCAACAGAAAACATACACCGGTCTAAGTTGTGAGTTTTTTTTATTTATGATTCCTCAAGGACAAGTTTCTATAAAGAGTCCGGGTATTACCCACAATCTCTTTCTAAAGGTTCCTGCAGCCCAAGACTGCACTACCACCAGTAGCAGGAAAATGTGGACTACTTTGCAGTGGTACGTTCTTTGACTAGACTGTACTTCAATGATGCAGCCTCGCAAAAGGTGACTTTTCATTGTGATGTAGCCTCTTACAGGCAGAGTCCAGTAACAACAGACTGTGAGGTAATGGGGAGAATGGACATTGCTTGAAAAAAAATGATCCAAACCTATAAATGGCAGGAAAATTACTCAAAGAATCTAAGCAGAAAAAAAAAAAAATCTGAAGATAATTCAGCTGTTGGCAAATTGCTCAAAATTGTAGAGATGAAGAAAATGACCTAAAAAGGTTTAAATAAATGGTGAGTTCACTAGTTATGGAGAGACTATTGCCATGGCCATCCCCTTGAGGGAGTTCCAGCTGGAACAGGCATCAGAAATATAGACAGATAGTGAATTTATCTGGTTACTAAAATGTAATTTGAATGATTAGCTTGTATGAGCTGTTAAGCACAAAATTATTCTACGTAGCCATCATTCTGGTGTTACCTTCCTTCAAGTGAAAAGGGATATTTAAGATGATATGCTTTAAAACTTCATTGAAAGTTAATATATTCATCAGTGACTTACCCTTGCCACGTTGGAGGGAGCGTTTTGTGTTCTCAGTCTACGGAGGAAGTTTAGCCTCTGGTCTAGTTCTTGGTCCATTTGATAAAGAATGTCATCTTCTTCAATCTCACCAGAAGCCTCATTTTCATCACATCTCTGGACAACAAAAACACATTTAAAATAACTATCATTCCAAATCTTATAAGTCACATAAGCCATGATTATACCTGCCTTCAAAGCGGGTGATGTATGCATAATCTTCCCTAACCATTCTGGGGTAACAACCATCTTCACACATTTAAGTGCCATATATCCACAAGAAAGAAAGGAACTACTTGAATACACTTGAGTCAAAGTAGAAGTATAAGAAAGAAAAATAGCTGTCCCTCCAAGTACAGCAGTATGAAAAAGAGGGCAAGTGAGAGTTGGGGTGAGAGATTATCGTTAAACTTTAGGGAGAATAAAAAGATGTTTTGAAAGGAGGTAAATAATGTGCGTAAGACAAGAGAACAAATGGGAACATCGGTGTACATTATACATGAAAAAAGGAATGTAGATGAGCGGGAAAATTAAGTAAATGGAGAAATGGAAAAGAATAATCATAAAGAACTGGGAAATATTCATCTCTGCTCAATGTGTATTTGAGTGAGGCTGTTCACATCCATCTTCACTTTTATACACAAAATAATTTCACTGCATCCAATCCCCTCAGTCATTCATCTGATATCCTTGCCCGGTATACACCTTGTCCGAAACGACTGTGACACTACTTCTCGCCATCTCTCCTATCTATCTTTCCTCCTTTTACCTTTAAATTAGTATAATATACCGTCTTCAGCAGCATATCATCTGCCGTACATTCTAAATGATAATAAATGCCCTTAAAGACTTTCAGTTATGTGCCTTTCTAATAAATACTTCAAATAAATGATCTTTTTCATCTTATTTATCCTAATTTTCCAACTACAGTAAGCAAGTTATCTAATTCTTTTCCCTTATCTACAAACTTGGACTTCATAGTCATATGACAGAGCTGGGATAAGTACTTTTTCATGTTAGGAGGAAACTGTCTAGCTAATTTTGGGAGTACCTTTGTCCTCCTAGTTTCTCGTATCTGCCAGTATTTAGTTGAAGGGATCTAGGTTCCTCACAGTTATGTTCTGTTGCACACAGCATCCTTTTTCTTCAGTGGATTCAAACTGCTCATTCTACCATCTGAATGTAGATGCCATACAAGCAGTGACATATCTTTGATACGCAGGGATTACCTCGTCTAGAGTATCGTGTATATTATGACTAATATCTTAAAATGACAATCAAATAAGCATAAGCGTAAAGGACCTTTGGGTATTTTCTAGCTTAGTATGAGTAATAGAAGTATTGTATACGAACATTAGGCATGAGCATTCGGTAGAAGTAGTAAGTTGGAACAGCAGTCAAAGGACATTAAGTAGATGCATTAAGTAGAAGTAGTCGGTAGAAAACATTGATTAGTAGCCTCTGCAAACACTGCCCTAGAGTTGGCCCCTCTGCCAGTGGCCTGTTTAAGGGCGAGGCACGAAAGGCTAAGAAGCAGCACTGAAGTCGCACTGGAGTTGACCAGTTATGGAGACTTTAGCCATGGCCACCACCTAAGAGAACAGACATCAGAGATATTAATATATAGATGACAATTTCTCTAGCCCTTTGTGGCCATGTCTGAAGTCCTCATATAGTGGCCATATGCATCCAATACGAGGAACTGAGTCCATTACTATTCTGAGTCGTCTGCCAAAACCAAAGTTCAGTAATATTTTTCTGACTAACCAAAGAGATGGTAATGGGGTCAGGAGTCCAAAGTGGGGTAAGGTCATCTTGGCTTCCACAATGTGTGTTCTTTGAGGCCATTGCTTGACCTGTTACGGTAAAGTCCTGCTTTGTTAATATGTTAATTATAGTCTCTGCTGTGCCAATAACCAGGTACTGTGGAAAAAGAAAAATGTTAAAATTATGTTAAAAATCAGGTCCATAGTTGAAGCAGGCAGTCAAAATGGAGGGACAGCAATCCTTTCTTAATCACTTCATTGTAATTACAGAATAAAGGGTAGTAATTGAACCCTAATTACCATTAACTAAAGACACAGGCTATGGCAACCCCCCAATAATTTAACCCCTTCATTAACAACTTCTGGTCGCTAATTGCCAGCCACTTGTTCTTGTGTGCTGCTTAGTCTGGGAGAAAGCTTAGCTCCCTCCCACTCAAGCTGCCTGAGATTTAAGCTTAACGCATTGCATTGTAAAGTAAAACCTCATTAGAAGATACTTCATTATATTGGAATTCGATTTGTAGTGAACCCACATAAATATTTCAGCCATTTTTTTAACTTAATTATGACCATAAAAGCAAGAAAAAAAAAGAATGGGTTTGTAGAGACAAATGTCTATTAAAGAAATAGATAGATAGATAGATAGATAGGTATTCAAGCTGAACTGCCGTTCGCATGACAGCTTTAACTTAAGCTGAAGGCCAGTTTAAGCTTGTAACTACCTATGCCAAAAGCAGGTTTACCAATATCAAATAATGCATGGCATTAGTTTGTTAATGATATAAATTAATTATCCATAGTTAATGTATATATAAATGAATTTATATAGTGGGCTGTGACGGTTTACCGTCCTTTATATGTCGGCAAAATAACCCGATTTTCTTATTCGAACGTTATTCCTAAAGGAATAATAGACGTATCTAAATCTATCATCTAAATCTAAACGTTAATTTTGATACGAATTTCCTAATAGTTTGCTTTGGAGTGACGTCATCGATTACCTAGAAATCAAGGTGATTAACACCTTCTTCGTAACGCTAAATTAATTATGGCATTGGATGATATAACAAAGCTTAATTATCACATCAAAACACCTTAATGATTAATTAAATTAGACAATAATCAGTTACAAATTCGAGGACACAAGTAGAGGTATCTTCACTACTGACCTCATGACAAACTATGCAACTACCCGGGGCAGTTAGATCACGGCAATGGCCCTCCACCCACGTTAATCAATCGAACGACAGGCCCTAATTAATGTAATTATGAGGGAAAATAGAGAGAGGATTATATTCAACTAATGCGCCAAGGTAGACATGTGTAAACAGCATGGAGCATATGGGGAACACGACCTCCGCTCTTGACACTGGCACTACCGGACTATTCCCATTTATGCCTGCAAAATGGCCGTCGATTTGACTATTTCTCGTCTCCAAGATGTCTTTAATTAATTTCTGATCCCTGGGTTAATTAAGAGTGAGTATAATTATGTGAAAGATGTGTCCTGACAGGATTTCCCATTCTCTTTGGGTTAAAATAAATTTATTTTACAAATTTATTTGTCATTGGGGATTCTATATACATTTTTTTATATACAGGTTTATAATTTATATTATTAGGAATAAATTGGTTTATATTATTAAGTAGAAAGTCACATGTATGTAAATTAAGAATATAAACTTAGTCCATCGGGTGCTGGCTAAATATTTTTACAATATTGATTTTGCGAAGGGGTTCATATATTATGATAATTTATTTATATTAAGATAAAATAATTGGTAAATTATGACTAGGTTTTAATTAAAATTGACCTTTGTGTAGGGGTAAAAAAAATATTATAATTGATAAATCTCTCCTGTCTTGGTATCAGGATTTATATTATATACCTGTGGAGAGTTCGATGTATATAGAATGTGGATTAGGATGTACATGGGTGTATATGAGGCGAGAGAGGGACAGGTGACCATTTTTAAATCTCTTTGTCTAGGGAGGAGAGGTCGTGCGCCTGAGTTGGAGCGGGGCTGCGGGAGCCCAGCTGATTGCGGGCTTCAGCTGATTGTGGATCAAGATGGTGGAGGAGTGAGGGCGGCTTTTGTTGGAGAGGAGGAGAGAGGAGAGTAGCGCGCGTGTGTGTGTGCCAGTCCCTTGTTCTCCCTCACGATGTTATGGATGTAGGAGCGGCGGGTATGGTCACTATGCGCGGTGAGGGCGGCGTGGTGTCAGTGGCTGGTGGAGGGAGTGTTGGAGGTAGTGGTGGTGGTGGTGGAAGTGGTGGTGGGCAGGCCAACGGAGTGGGCCTGAGTGGTGGTCTTCTCGGGGGCCTGTCGGACTCCTCGACGACTACGACGTCGTCGTCCTCGGCGCTCCAGCCCGTTGGAGGGCTGCAGTGCCACTCGAACGGCACTGCTACGAATACCAGCTCCAACAGTGGTGGCGGTGGCGGCGGCGGCGGCAGCTCCAACACTGGTGGTGGTGGTGGTGCTGCTGCTGCTGGTGGTGGTGCCGCCGGCAGCAGCAATGGAGAAGCCCAGTGGAAGATGATCTCCCAGGACGCCTCCAAAATGAGCAAGATACGAGAGATTGTGGAGAACTCGGCAAGGTATGGAAGAGGGAGGAGATCGCCCCATTTGGAGGGGGGCCTCCCAAACCCCCCCCCCTCAAGTCTATTTCAAGGCCAAAGAAATCTACGGGATTAATGAGCCAGTTTAAGTGGGTGGGATTATTTTGGGGGGTAATCCCCAGTGGGTGGAAGACGGGGGGGGGAGGGCCTCCAAATCCCTTCCTCCACAGTGGGTTTGGTTGGGGATTTATCGATCCAGTGTGGTTTGGTTAGCCTTCGTATTTCTCTAGTTTACTGGGATTCAGTGGGATTAATTTATTGATCATTTGCGGTGATCAATTATTGGAGTGTCAGTGAGTCCATTGGGGATTTTTGGGATTTAGGATTTCATGGATTTCAAAGTGATTTTGAAGGATACAGGTGGCAAATGCGGGATTGGTATTAGACTGAGAATAAGTCTGTCATTCAAATTCTCTGTAATTTTTATTATATTTTAAATTTGATTAAAATCGTGGCCGAAATATATTAAACTAGAAAAAAATTAAATTATAATTACGTATAGAATCTAGAGTAACCAATTATTACAGATTGATTATTAAAAATGTTATTAATGTCGCCTCGTGACATATATTGTCATATATATAAAACTTTGCCAGAAATTTTTGTATTGAAAATTATCACAACATTTAATGTAATCATGATTTAGACGGAGTAGTAATTAAATTTTTAGAATAGATTTTTAAATTTGTTCTCATGTTTCTACAAGATCAATCGCGAAATATGGAGTTATATATATATATATATATATATATATATATATATATATTTATATATAAGACAGGTCCATAATAAGCCCATGATATGACATACCAATTACTATGTTGTAATGCTGATCTCAAGTCATTTACAGTGGTAAATTATATTATAGCAATATATGGATAAAATATATAGTAATTATAATATATGAGGCACCAGCCGTTTCTCGAAGCCATTGTGCAGTTGTATAACGCGTTGGCTCCAGCTACAGCCTATAGAAGCGATCATTTGCATACGGTAAAGCTAATTTTTTGAATATGTTAATTGCTTATATTTATCCTAGATCGAGAGACAATAAATTGGATAGATAATAGATGTTTAGAATATAGAAATAGACAGGAGAATTGCTAACAGCGGCTTCTGGCCACACTAAAACAATTTGGAAAGTTAGAAAATATGAGAATGCTTTAGAATTTCGGTAAATGTAATTTTTTAAAGTAACCACGAATTTTTAGACAATTTTGAAGCTTTTGAAGAAAGTAGATAATTCGAAAATAATCCGCATTGCATACATTTGCCCATAAACACCAAGAATATGTATTAAAATACAAAATACTAATTTGGTTAGGTATCCTGTATGATACATGTACCATACGTGAATTGAACACGATAGAAACAATTTAACCAAGGTTTAAAATTACCACTTAGGAAGTTAATAACTAGTGGTAATGATTTGATAAGTGAATTATTCGAAATATAATCCCTAGTTAGAGAATAGGACGCGTGATTTTTAGAAATTGGGTTGTAGTGTGTTCATGACATAACCTAAATTGCATGACATGACCAAAAATTGCCTTTTTGTAAGTAAACGTATTTTGGAAGCCATGAAATTTGGAGCACTAGAGATTTTTAAGTTATTTCAGCTGACAGTTTTCTGGATTTATGAATAATTCCTTTCGCGTCGTTGTGAAGATAATCTTTCCAAAAACGAAGCGGTAATTATTGATAGAAGTAAATTTGTGATTTTTAAACAATTGCTAAAGAGTTTTTAGAAAGATCTATTGGTATCGTGGTTCAAATTTTATTTATATTCACCAATTTTAGAATATGTAGAAGTGATTATTTCAGTGATGTTTTTTAGCTCATGTTTTTAACTCGTTAAATTTTTCCATGGTGGCTGTAAATGATTTTTGTCGAAATTTTTAAATCCAGAACCTCGCCAATTAAGAATTTTTAGATTTTTGTGGGATAGCGTTTGATATGTAGTAGTTTTTATTGTATAATTTAATGTAGGAATTGGTTAAAAGTGTGACAGGCTGTTTTATAGAAGGTTATAGCCAATGTGTTTACAATTTACATTATGTAGTTGAGTGTAAATGATATTTAACTTTTCTGTCAAATTTCTGACGGCACAAATGGGTTAAGGAATTGGAGAAATTACATTTGCATATTGCACTGGATTACTTCCCATGTTCTTTATGCTGAAGGAACTATTTACCTTTTGCATTGATAGCAAATTTTAAAGCTTGAAATTTGAAGGTCATAGAATTTAGGTTTTAAACCATCTTATTATATAATTCACTAACATTTGTACTGAGATTTGTAATTTAGTTTTTTATAATTTTCATTTTTTTTTTCGTGAGGAATAGCATTATATGCGGAGAATAAGGAAGAATTTTTTGCTATAGATTTTCATGTAAAATCTTACACGTTACTGGTAGCCAAATTTTGCACATTTCAGTACTAGAATTTAGATAAGAATTTGGATTTAGATTTTTGGGTTGTGTAAAATTTCGCGTGAATAAATTTGGCTTCATCCTTCTCATATATAATTTGTTTATTTTGAATTTGATATATGGAATTGATATAAATTTTTGGGATCTGAGAAGATACCGTTGAGCTGAATTATTCAATGACTAGTAATTTTCATGAGTTCTCTTTCTCATAGAAAAATTGTGTGGTTGGCGGGTGGTTATGGTTTAAGTAAGAACTCTTCTTGGTTTTTGTCATGTCCAGGTTAAAGGGAAATAGAAAAAACACGAGAAAAATTATATCGATTGTTTAAAAGTTGATTTTTCTGATTTTTAAAAACTGTATCGGTAAATTTGCATCGTTAAATATATATAGTTGTTATTGTTATTAGTTTGAAGCTTTGTTATATACATATATATATTTTTAAGGCTTTTTATTATATAGTTTTGATTAATTTTTACATTTTTGACTTGCACCGTCACCCCGTTTTCTTTACGTAAATGTACAGAATTGTGGAAAAAGGATAGCAATAGATTATTGGCTACTTCCATACTTGTAAAGTTGTAGTGAAGTGATTTACTTATAATACTTAACTAGGAAAGAGTAGTTTGCATGTGGCGAGCGAGGCTACTTTAAGTAGTTTGGAGAGGCAATTGTCGTTACGTTGTGATTGTTAGGGGTCGCTAACACAGTAACATACAAGAGGGAGCTCTTGAGAGAAGCGTTACAGGCGTGACGAGTGTGTATAGGCTAAGCTAGGATAGACAGGGCTAGGGTGGACTAGGCTGGGTCAAACGGTGCTAGGCTAGGTTAGGCTAGGCTAGGGTAGACAGTGCTAGCTAGGCTGTGCAAGGGTCGCCGGTGCTAATTTGGGCTAGGCTAGTCTAGGCTAGACAGAGCTAGTCTAGACAATGCAACTAGGCTGTACTGGGCTAGGCTAGGCTGGGCTAGACGGTGCTAAGCTAGGTTAGGCTAGGGTATGGTAGACAGGGCTAGGCTAGGCCGGACAGTGCTAAGCTAGGCTATGCTAGGGTCGACGGTGCTATTTAGGCTAGCCTAGGATAGACAATGCTAAGCTAGGTTATGCTAGGCTAGGCTAGACAGTGCACCTAGGCTGTGCTGGGCTAAGCTAGGCTAAGCTAGACAATGCTAGCTTTGCTAGGCTAGGCTAGTTTGCGGTGTGGATGTTCGAATCTCTTAATGTATAGTTCAAGGTCTTAAGCGCGACGGTACGACCCTTGAACCTGAGAGTACGACCCTTGGGTTGTTATGGCCAGGTTATCCTAACCCAAGGGTCGTACCATCACCTCATGGGTCGTACAATCATGCTCAAGGGTCGTACCGTCGTGCTCAAGGGTCGTACCGTCGTGGTCAAGGGTCGTAGTACCGTTGTTCTCCCGGGTCGTACCGTCTCTCAAAGGGGGGAGGGGGGTGGTTAATCCCACCACGGCCCAGTCAGCACGACTTACGAATGTCGTTGAGTCGTACACAGTGGTCGTGGACGACCACCTCTGCCAAACCAGACTGTTTGAGGCAATGGCTTGGTACACTCTAGCCCTGTGTATTCAGCGAGCCTTTTAAATGTTCTTAAAATGGCTTTTAAATAACGTTTAAAATATTTAGTTTAAATCCACCCATGAGCCAAATTCAGCTCAATCCAGTGTGGGCTCAATTCTCATTTATAGAGCTCAGTTAAGCTCACTAATCTCATATTTTAATTTTAGAGTTATTTAATCATTTATCATTTATAGATAGTCATTATTCTGGGCCTTTTTGAATTCGATTTTGTATGAAAATTATTCTGGTCGGTCAATTATCATTTAATTCTTTACCTCTTGATTTTTTAATAACTTATTTATTTAATAAATTCGAAAGGCTTGCGTTCTCCTCCTGAGTAATAATGAGGTTGTGTATTTTGGCAGATTTTTCGAGTTTAAAATGAGATCAGAATGGCGTAGCCAAACTCCTCATTGTCTACTGACAGCATTTTAGGTGAATTCTATTCTTGTGGCGTGTATAGGACCTAATTATCATACTTAGAAAATGTATTTTGTGTAAAATATTATTTATCAGTTGCATTGCAAAAGCCATGTGGTTGTATATGGAATTATTTGTCAAAATTGAATTATTTATAGTTTTTAGACTTTGGAATATCTAGGGGTGTTGCTTTTTAGTAAATTGGAGAATCAAATTAGTATATAATTTTAGAATAATTACTAGAAATAAGTTATTTATCCGGAGAGCGAAATAAATAGACTTTATTAACGATAAACAAATTCAAACTTTTTTTTTTTTTTAGAGCAATTCTCCATAATGGCCGACGCTGGAGAGACTTTGAGAGATATCAAATAACTGTGTATAAAATGTGTATAAAAGATGATTGAATTATTTTTATATATGGAAAGGCATAGAAAGAACATTGAAATAAATATTGTATAAAAGATTGAATTATTTTTATATACGGAAAGGCAGAAAGAACATTGAAATAAATATTGTATAAAAGATTGAATTATTTTTATATAAGGAAAGGCATAGAAAGAACGTTGAATATTTAAGTTCAGAAAATTTGTTTGATGCATGAACGTGATGAAGGCCAGGTACACATCTGTTATGGACGTGTCGATAATTCGAAAGACTTTATAAAAAGTAGAAATTATCAGTTATCTTCCTTTTATCTCAAAGGAATTATTTCTTTCACTGCTTAATCTTCGGCAAGAATTCGCCTCGTAATATAATTTCTTCTGCTGTAGTAGTTATGCACTGAATGTATATATATATATATACATACACTGAAATATTATAATGATTACTTAATACTTTTTTATGCAGGTGTTGGAACCGGTTGTAGTATGTGGACACCTGCGGCGTACTTAAATGATAAAAGAAATGTTTTCTATTTCATTCGGAAATTTATTATTAACGGAATATACACGATCAATTTATTTTAGGGAAATAGTATTGGAACATGGACTGCATTTGGGGGTCATGAAGATAACTGCCTAAATATATTTTTACTTTCTTATAAGATTTATAGCTATTTTGACATTGAGATGGTACTCTGCTTTACCCTCATTAAATATACATTTTTTTCTGTTTATTAACTGGAGGTATTGATTGCGGAACTCGGTATTTGATTAGTTTTTTTGTTAGAATTATTTCTGGTAGTCTCTTGGCGGGAAGACAATATGGCGACTTAAAAGTGTGGTGTTTAAGTGCAAAATTATGTGGAATTCTCTCTTTTTAAGGTAGGCGAGGCTACTACCACTTTGTCACTTAAAGATAATTATTCATCTGAGTTTATTTGACCAATAAGGCTCTAAATAGGTCAGCAATTCATGTTAAATTACGTATATTGCACAGAATTGCCATATTACGGGTTGTCCACTGTAGAATATTCCAGTTATTTTGATTATATTGAAATGTCTTGTATAGAATGAGGCTGGGCTATGATCGGTACTTTGTAGATAATTTGCGTAATTAGGCTCATTATAAATGCACACATTTTGTAGAGGGATAATTAGGCTTAGGCATTTTGAAAGTAAATATGTCTAAGCCTCGTGCGTGTGCGTGTGTGTGCGTGTGTGTGTGTGCGTGTGTGTGTGTGTGTGTGTGTGTGTCTGTGTGTGTGTGTGTGTATGTCTGTCTGTCTCTCTGAGAATACAATCTTGTCCAAGAACTTTTCGTTTCAAGGGAGTCCAGCAATCCATTCCCTGCTACTGATTGTAGCGCAGCCATCTTTGGACTGAAAGTTAAAAAAAAAAAAAAAGACACTCCTCCCTCATCATATCGGACCAGCTTGACTTCCACTTGGCCTCCACACATCCTCCTGTCATGAGCGTGTCATGCAAAAGCCCTTTCCACTGTCATATACGCAAACGTAATGCATATTAAATCACATATACGCATACATATATATACATATATATACATTATATATATATATATATATATATATATATATATATATATATATATATAT
>JAYMFT010058151.1:0-15005 GCA_038088735.1 Panulirus argus | reverse complement strand
TATATATAATATATATATATATATATATATATATATTATATATATATATATATATATATATCCCCACCGAGATGAGGTTGGGACACACGGGAAAACACAAGAAATCTAGTGTGTGTCTTTTAACCTCCGCGTAGCCGAGATAGTAAGGCGCCCGGCCCAGGGTTCGACTCCGACCCGTGGTATATATATATATATATATATATATATGGAAAAATCGTTTATACAATACATTGGGAAGGCGAGGAGGGTGAGCAGTGAACATGGGTTTTTTAAAATAGTTTTTGTACTCACAGAAACGTGGAAGTTGATGTTGATTGTACTAATTATTGATGACGCTTGAGTGGTAGACTAAAAGACATGGCACATTCATACAAGGTCAAGAGACGGGGCAACGCGAGTGTATTATTGAAAGTAATCACAAATAGCTATTATACACACAAACTGGGACTAACACAGACATAGTCATACGATCACATATACGCTCATACATATACATAAATGCACACTGCGCACATTTACACGCGCGCACATATGTCCATAAATACACAAGCCAATATACACACTTAGGTTTTGTGTATTTTGTACATTTATGTGCTATATGTATGTATGAATGTATTTGATGCACAATAAACCTTTAAACCTTACACACTTATACGCCTATACATAAACATGCCCATACGCATTAACCAAAGCACAAACTTCCATATTAACGTCTTATAAATGAATGACCAACTAGCGCATTATGACGGTGATACACATTCCGTTCTTGGCTGTAGCACATTATGGAAATGAAACGTCACAGAAAATGGTTATGCGAGACTAATCTAAATGATGGAAATAAAAGATGGTACATATATCACCTTGCCTTAATTGGTGACTGTTACAGTGGTAGATTATACTGGTTCCTGGAGATGAATGTGTTGGCTCCGACACGCCATCCTTTAGGGGTCACCTTCACTATGAGAGAATCCGATCTAGAAGCAAAGGAAAAGACTCGATGACGGAGTGGTAAATAAGAGGAACAAATCAAGCAAAGAGAGAGTGTGTGCAGAACAGGCTTAGAAAACGAAAAGAAAAATAACAAACAAGAACGACGAGACGAGGCCTCACTGGTATCACGCCCCTCCACCGTCTACGCCAATAGACTGTGGAACTGGATTTGTTCGTGTGTGTTTCTTCTCTTTCTTCCAGAGTAACTACGATGCAAAAGCAGTCACTTCGTCCAAATTTGCCACAGGTGTCAGGCATGACAGGGACGTGACAAACCCGGAATGATTACTGTTCATATGAATAAAAATAAATGACGGTCAAACGATGTTCTCTTACTCTTCGAGAATAGAGATGGCCAGCACTCCTGTAGTCTTATCTGATCCGAAATTCGTTCGACGGTGTATAGCGTCAATGTATACGTAATGGAAAACATATCTATAGTTCACAGATGAACACCTGTAGCTTTGATTTGGTCTTGAAGTACCAGTAAGAACGCCTAAAGTCAGCCACATCACCCAGCAAGTTCAGCGTCCTGTACAAGGTCAGTTGTGTTTCAGATTTAATCTTCTCGGTGTCAGTTTGATGATATCAACTCCAAAACAGAATAGAAAAACAAATAAACGAACCAACTCCAGGGGTGTTGCCTCCCCAGTCTAGATTAATGTGGGCCACGTGACCCCTCGGGCAGAGCCGTCCTGACCTTAATGAAGCTTCCATTAAACCTTGAGACCTCTCGATGCTTCATACTTTTTTAGCCCTGATATTCGTGTAGGACGACCAACATTCAAGTCATGACTTTTCATTTAGAAAGGAATCTCATTACATGTGGTATTAAGTACCAAGATCTACCAAATAGATTTTGTTTTATTTTTCTGACTTGAACGTCTTAACTGAGTAAATGACAATTTCTTTCTTTTTTTTCCACGTAAACAATTATAATGGTGAGGCGTGGGACTTCATCTAAAATTAAAGATGTCTGTAGCTTATTGTGATGACGTAGGGCAACGGAGTGACGAGTGGATGATGTCAGCCGGGCAGCAAGCGGGTGAGGTACAAGTGGATGATGTTAGCCAAGCAGCGAGTGGGTGAGGTAGTAGGGAGGCCGTTCAATACTGCTACCGACGACAGCAACTCACACCGACGGGTTACCAGCAACACCTGCCTCCTCCTGTCCCCTCCGCACACACACACACACACACACACACATCGCCCCTCCCTCCCACCTCCCCGTCCTCCAAGGTCGGTCATTACCACGCTCTCTCTCTACCACACTACCCCACCCAACCCCTACCACCTGCCACCACAGTACCTGACCACCACTCTTCCTGTCATGCACTACCAAAGTCCATGATCATCCGTGTTACCAGTTTTGCACCACATGCCACGACAGTCCGTGGGCGTCGGTGAAATAAGTTTGCAACGTCTTTTTCTAAATTTTCGAACATCTGTTTTATGTTAGAAGACATTTGATACCAATCAACACTACATCGGCAAACTGTGTAACACATTTGACTTCTATTGCTGCTGCTTCAGTAGTGTTTATATAAACATGACTTACTATACAATAAAGTTCCTTCCCATGGTCCTGAACACAAAGTACAGTGAAAGCAAGGTCAGGATCAGGTGGCGAAAAATTTCTCATTGTCACTGTTTGCCACTAGACCTCTGCAAACGTTACGCTTCAAATTCAAAGGCTGTTTACGTATATACATACCCTGTACTGCTTCATTCACCATTGGTGAACTAACCCCTGGAACCATTTAAAGATCGCTTTATGCGTATTCGGGATAAATCTTTATCAGATAATGAGCAGATGATATCAGTATCTTTCATGAATATCTGTTATTCATCTTTGCATAGTGGAAGGTTGAATCCTGTGTCGGTCACAACAGTGATGAGAAATGACTGAATATGCTGCTGGCTCTGTTGTCTTGGTGTTCAGCGACACGAGAGCAGCTCGAGGGAATAACAGAGGTCATCATTATTACAATGTACCAATATTCCGTTCATTAGTGGGTCGCAAGATAACACTGATTTATTTAGGAAACTCCTCACCGTTGTTTGATAAGGGAGGCTATACGGAAGAGTATGGAGGATCATGGCTGTGTGTGTGTGTGTTTGTGTGTGTGTGTGTGTGTGGCCGGTGTAGGTGATCAATAGTCAGTGTACGTGAGGAACAGTCGCTGACCTCTATATGGTTACCCTCGCCCCTTCCGTATTATACATCAGTGCTTCCCCCTCTGCGCCTGTTTGTATGTGTAACTATGTATACAGATACACACACACCCACTCGCGCGCACACACACACACACACATGCACACACAGTATACGTTATCAAGGTGGCTATAAGGTTTAATACTGACGGAAGAAAAATTACATCTGCTCTCTAATCTCATAACACAGTAGGGTAATTATAATGCTATTCTTGTGTCAAGGGTTAGGGAGGCATATATGTTGCTTGTGACAGGAAATCATGGGTCGCCCTTGTTAGAATCATCAGGGGAAACAGAGCCACTGTTTTCCTTTCCCTACCCTGTTAGTCATGAGGCTTTCCTTCCCGTTTTTCTTTTTTAAGAAAGCTAACAGTATAGGATTCCTAACAGAGAGGCAGCATTCACTCATTTCTAACAAAAGTGTTACAGCAAATAACAATGGAGAGAGAATATTTAGGTGTTACAAATGTCTTTCAAAGAAAGCAACTTTACGGTCAAATGAGATGCCGCATGAATCAACTCTATCAACAGAGTATCAGTGAGACAATTCAAAAATGACGTATGAATGAGAACATAGTAGGTAGCGAGACAGAGCTAAAAGGACAGAATATGACTGGGATCAAATGGCAGCTATAGGATGAGTGGCTCAGTTAAATTATTCTAGCAACGGCGGAGTGAATGGGTTCGCTTTCAATGACGACTTTTGAACAGGAGTTTGTTTCCTCTCCCTCGTCCCCTTCTCTTCGTCGTAATCCTGCATCATCGTCTCCTCTCTCCCTTTGTCATTCTACCAGTTAATGCTCCAAACTCCATCAATGGGATGAGAAGTCCCTTAGGTCGAACTTTTGCACCAGGGACACAAGAAATAATATCCAGAGTTGATAAAACTACCGCATAAACCAGTATTGCTAACACAGTCTCTCGAAACAGAAAAAGGAATTTCTCACATTCGAAAAACTAAGGACCTGATCACTCCGAAACAATATGATTGCAAGTAACGTCTTTTATAAAGGTGTTGGTATAAACAAACTGTCAGGGAGGTTTTCCACCTACGAGTATTCAACGAGAGATTTCTTGAAAACAGTTTGCCAAACTTCCAAACTTTCTTCGTTTCTTTACAGCTGCGCTGATATACCAAGGACAATAGCCTTGAACCGGCGATCTGATTTTGAGGCAAACAAAAGTCCATTGTGCAGGTGTCCAAGACACCATGATCAACTCCTGTGCAATAATTACACAGTTTACCAAAACTGATGTTCTTGTTCTGCCAGCAATATTCCTCAATGCCCGAATATTGACGTTTGCACGCTCCACATCACGCGAGTTGCTACACCTATTGTGATGGCCCACCTTAGTATTCAAGCGATCTTTTTTATCATTATCGTAGTTATTTGAATAAGGACAATTTCCTAAAGCGAATCAATCAGAAGGTACTCAAGTAAAGACAGCATTTTCGTATAATCAATTACTCAGTCTGTAAGGGCGGCGGGATGTTTGTTAAACGTGCATCATTAGGTTTGGGGAAGATGGGAACAGGCGTTTAATCCATCACCAACTCAGCCAACTTAAGCATACACCATCAACTCATACGAATAGGAAAATTATGTACTTATCTAGCAAAGCTATTAATCAAGACCTGAAAGATATTCCCAGTGACAAATCTCCATGTGTTTACTTTCCATCTTACAGTGTATACAGTAGAATGTCTTTCTGTAGACCGACACCTGACTGTATAGGTTAATAGATGAAAGATAGATATGTATCGCATAAGCTGTTTTCTCCCGTGTGTGTGTGTGTGTGTATTTCATTAATGATAAATCTACTCCTGGAGAGTCATTGTGTACACTATTTGCCCTGGTAAAATCAGGAGGCGAGTCATTCAAATGTCCTCATTCTCTCCGCCTCACCCGCTCCAGTTGCCTGTCTGTGGTTGCAGTCGTCACGCACTGTCATATGACCGTACTGAAGGAGGAGGAGGAGGGGGTCCAAGACTGTGTACCCACTGTGACGGGCTGGTGAAGCCTTCTGCCATCTCCTCATCAACTTTCCTTGTACCATCAGCTTCCTGGTGGCGGCGCTGGGATCATCTACAGTCATCATTGCCTTCATCATTATCATCACCTACATCATCCTCGTTATTGCCATCTTTACCGACATTCATATATTTCATACATTGTATGTTTTGTTCCTGACTGTGTCATGTTCTGACGATCCTATTATTGCAGTACCACGTTACTCCTAATCTGAAGAGAACTCAGAATTAACTATAGTAAAAATAAGAACTTGGTACTTAGTCGGTTTGTACAATAGGTGTATTACGTCTGTGTGAACACGTTCAAACATATTTTCTGGAACATATATCATCTTCGGTATAACTTCTAAACTGTAGATCTCAGTAGCGGTGAGTTAACATACAATTCCATCCCCGACCCTCTAGACACGCGTGCGTTATCTCCAGTATCTAAGATGATGAGAGATAGTGTTATGTGGTAGCGTTTTTCATGAAGCTAGCGGGACGGTGAAGTGAGTGGTTTGGTCACGCCATGGACTGGACACCTCGAATAGGCTGTCAACGGTGTGACGCCTTTGTTTACCGTTGCAACTGTTTAGTGGACTCTGGTCCTCTTTCCTTCCAACAGTGAACATCCTCTCGTATGCCATAGCCTGTTGTGTGGGACACCAACAGGTAGCGAGGTCCTCTAGAATTAATATGGTCATGCAGAGGCCCCCACGCGCATGGTGTCATTCATTGATTGGTTGCCTTGACTACCGGAGAAAACAGTACTTGGCGATAGGAGTACCACTTACCATATTATTTGGAAACAAATTCAGGAACGCTTTATCGCAATGATTTGACAGAAAAATAAGCGTTGATTTGTACTTAATATTATCATATGTAGCTTTGAGCGGAGAGCATTCCTATTTGCACGTAATGCAGCGCATGTATTCTTGAGGAAAGTTACCCGGAAATCATGGAGTGGCAACCGACCTGACACCTTGCTGGAGGGCAGAGGGCTGAAGGATAGGGCTGGGCTGGGGCTGCTGCTGGCCCTCACGTCTGCGCGCTGCGCCACCTGCTGGACGCGTGGTGAGGGGGGTCACTTGTGTGTCGACGGCGTCCTGATAACCATGGGGGACCTCTGGCGTGTGTGAGGGGTCTTGTGAGGAGGCGCGCGGTGGTCTGTGTACTGTGTTGGGTGTACTGTGGGGTCATGTACATGTGAATAGCGTCCAGGTTGGCAAGCAGCGAGATGTGGCGTAGCAGATGCCAGCCGCCTATGGCGAGGACGAGCTCCTGGAGGGGCGTCTAGGAGAACCTCTGCACCATAGGATGAGGGAAGGGCCAACTCGTCGAAGGATACTCACGTGCCAAATTATAAACTCTTGAAACCTTGTTATCGAGTCTTCGTTTCCGAAGATTAACTTATTTGAGAAGTTCTGGTGAGTGTTGTATTCTCATGTTTCTCATAACTGCTCACGGGACATTGACTGTTGTACGATACCAGACACACCGGTATGTGTGATTACCAATGTCACATTTTCGTATATCGAAACATAGTATAAGATTTGTACATGAAGTTACTGTAGAGACTGCATCCATTTGTCATTTGACAGTAATTCAAGTTTATCTCCACTTAAATACTTGCAACTTTTGACCTTTTAGACCATGATGCCAAAAATAGAGAGGTTGCATCTTGCATGAATGTAATCGTTTGCATGCAGCTAAATGCATTTCATCCAATACACTTTTATCATAACTTTCTGTTGTACTGGGTGAGTAATTAGCCTTGGAATTAATCTGTGTTTTGATATGACCAATTACATTTACTAATAATCGTCTATGGTTACATTAGTGTGTTCTCGGTAGTCTTCATGGAAATAATGATCCACGCTTGTTGTCTCTTGCATTAGAGGCTGTTGTGTCTTCCTAACAGGTCCTCTTTAGTAACTTGACGTCTTGTCGTTTTTCTGACATACCTTAAACGTTAGGGTTACGTTTGTTGAGTGTTGTGGTGACGTTTCTTGCATGTTGGCTGTAGTAGTAGCTAGGAATAAGCCTCATAGTAATGTCTTTATAAAGATGACACAACTTCTTATAGTATGACATATAATGATCGTTGCTGTCACTCTGTTTATCGTGGCGTTTATTGAGGGTTGTGGCGAACCCCGTTGCCGAGGCGTCTGTTGAAAGTTGCTGTGACTCCAGTGACGTCTGTTGTTGCGACTTGCCAGAAAGACGTCTTCTGAGTTTTGCCTATATTGAGCGCTATAACGACGTCTATCGAGCGCCCTCAGGAGTTCCCGTGGGCGTGGTGTGGTGCTGGTATTGACGTGGGCATGTGCGAGGCTGAGGTGGTGGTGTTGGCTCCCGTCTCAGCCAGTATTATGCACTCGTACACACTGGACCTCGTACACCTCATACGCACCTCTTGAATTACTCGAACCCACACACCTACGTGAACTCCCTCATACCTTGCTAGACCTAGTACCCCTCACTTACGACCTGTACACCATAGTAACCCTCACACATTTTAACAGGAACTGATATATCTCATCTAGACTTCATATATGAGTATACCAGCTATGCCCATACACGCGACAATAGTTCCCAAACACCCAGTAAACTTTTCGTGGCCTTTATGCGCCCTTTTAGACCTCATATCCTTCATTCGAACGCTTCGTGTCAAACGTGTACCTCATACACCTCTTCTCGATCTCATGCATTACTCACGGAACTCATAGATACCATCTGCATCTCTTACAACCCCACATACTTATAATACATCCTACCTAAACCCCATACACCACACTTCAAGCTCGCCACATGAATCTCATACACCGCTCCGGTATCTCATATACAAATCCTTGAACTCATACACAACTGATGGAGCCTCATTCACCCTAAATCAATTCTTGCATGTACCTGGATAAAGGTTACCATATCGAGACCTCATAAATCTCAAGTGGACTTCTACAACGCACTCAGACCTCTCACAACCTATCTCTGCCTTATGAATCTCCCGTAAACATGGTGCATTCCACCTGCATTTCATACACCCTGACTCGACCTGATTTACCTCATTATCGTGATGCACTGCACCTGCTCCTCATACCAGCAACTAGTTCTGTTACATCTTAGTGTTCATAGCTTCACTTAGACCTTACACACCATAGCTCATGCTACCTATACGGGTCTCTTATACCCAAAGGTCTTCACGCACCCTTACTGGATTTCACACCCACCCTAGACTTAGTAAATTGTGCTTGGACCTCGTGCACCATTTCTGAGCCTCATACACCCCAGCACACATCGTACACACGTTCCAATTGGTTTAATCTTAACATCTCCCTTTATGCACTATACATCCGTCCTCTCCGGTTTTGATTCATATCTTCTAACTCCTTTCTTCACTTTCTTTTCTTATAAATCTCAAGTTCTCCTCAATAGCACCGATCTACCCCTTTTGGAAAAACAAGTTTTTTCTTCTTCTTCGCAAATTCTTCATTCTTCTCCTTTTCTTCTTTTGTGTTTAGACCCGACCTCAATAGGAACTTTTGTCCGTGACTGGAGCCTTCGGTATAATAAACGAAAAAGCTGTGGGAAGGAAAGGAATAATTTAATGGTGAATTATAGGAGGATCTTAGTGTCGTGTTGCCGGCTTGGAAATGTTCGTGACTGATACAATAAGTTAATTATGAGTTAACGTTATTACTTCCCCACTGTGCCAGGGCGCGTTCAGAAAAAAAGACGTTATGACGGAAGAAAACCCAAAACGAAGAAGCAGATTATTTGATGATAGGAAGATTAGTGGGGCAAGTCCCCAAGGGATGGATCAAAGTTCGACGTGTGTCATGTTGATGTCGACCTTGCTGGAAGAGAGAGAGAGAGAGAGAGAGAGAGAGAGAGAGAAGCCTTGCTGGCCTGAGGTTGAAATTTTCTTTCATTTTCCTTTTTTGTTAAAGTTATCTTGTATTTGTTGAGATCGGCCGATGGCTTTTCACACATATAGTATGGTAATCGTTTATGAATAATGAATAATGGAAATGGCAAAAGATAATGTATAAAAACAAGGAACTAGGATTTTTATCGAAGTTTCTCCGAAGACTCGAAATCTAAATTATAAAAAGGTCAGGTAAATCTCAGAAGCAAGAGACCTGTTGATATCGATAATCATCACAGAATCTAGGTAATGTATGTTATTTCAGGACGGTAAGGTGTTGGTGGATGGCAAAAATGTGGAATCAGCGTTTGAAATCTGAAACAGAACGACACCAGTTCCATCATGAATGGATAGAATTATTTATCGTAAATTCTGATTTATTACCCGCCTCTAATTTAACAAAAAAAAAAAAAATGCTTATAGATAAGCAGGAAACGTCAGCATGGTTGTGTAATAAATTGTAGACAGAATTAGAAAAGATTATCGGGTGTGGTACGAATATTCTCGGCCTCTTGTACAAGGACTACAGTGTGTTGGAGTGTATGGTGGCTCAACCACAACGGCTCAGAAAGCGTGGCAGAGTACAGGTACCTACGTACCTGCTTGATGTAGCATGGTGTGGACAGTATAGGGTAGAATTGTACTGTAGTTTTTGCATAAATATGATGTTAGGAAATATGGATAGTGCAAGAGTACATGGCAGCGTACTGGTACCACCTGCGTGTTGCAGGGTGATGTGTTGCGTCGTGACATCAATTTACGTGACTGTAAAAACAGATAAAATTTAGTCCCAATCTATTTTTCCCGAGGAAACTTACTGAACGATGATGACGATTCACTGCGTTTCCATATCGTACACGATAACACGATGATTATTTCTGAGCCTTAAGATAAAAAGGAGTTATTGTATAGATGGTCTATGGAGGGGATTATCCCCAGTGGACCTTCCCATAGTAACACATAACAACACTGACTAATTACCATTCTTGTGTAATCAATTTATTGCTGAACCATTTTCGCTGTTCTACCAAAAGCTTGAATTTTCTCCACGTTCTGCAGTTTCTCAGCAATCATCCATGGCTCAAGTCTGTAAGACGCCAGGCCTTCGTTAGCTAGCTGGTTTCGCGTAGCATTAGCGTAAATTGCCGTGAACAAAGGATTCACGGACACATAAATAGCCGCTCGCACATCACAAAACCCTAGTCACTGTTGCCCCCATGCAGGCCAGAGCCTTTCTCAGTGCCTCAGCGCGATGGGCAAATGATGAAACGTATCCATATCAATCTCGCCTCATCAGACAGCCGATTGAATATTTATTTTTGCAGTAATTGTGTATTCCATTATAAGGAAACATATGACAACTGACAAATGCATCAGGAGTTTTTCCTTCACCTACAAGTAGCTTTTCACATTCTCCGAAATTGCAGTCAATAGATGCCGTGCAATTTCCATATTTTGTGATGGTTCTTATTTTGACGAAATAAAACGGCGTCGGGTGAGATGGAAGATGGGTCTATTTTCTACATAAATGGTGGTTGTGTGGATGGTAGTATATCATGCAGCTCTGCCGCTCGCACACGAAAGGAAGACGATACAAAATTTCCTTCGTCTACCATGAGTTTAACCTGACGTCTGTTATGGCGCCGGGGATTTATTCTATACATTATCGCCGTAAGCTGAAATCGACTACAAGAACCAAGAATCTTAACTTTACTGGCAATCAAACGATCAGAGTGCGTCCATTCCAGCATTATCTGTTTATGACTCGAGACCATTATGTTGCACGTTTAGTGGTGATCTACACCGAACAAGAGTAACTTAATCTGGAAACAAGAATGCGCGTCACAGTACACTTGTGGTAATCTTTGATCTGCAAATGCTAAAAGTCGAATGCGTAACCTGGTAGTGTATGGCTGTGGTTAGTCCGTGGTTGTAATGGTTTAGACCAGAAGTAGAATACATTACGTCATTACAGTTTAGACTCTGTGGTGGTTGTCCTGCGGATAAACTGGCTAATCATCTGGTTGTTAGAATAGTTATAAGTTATGGTGAAAAGAATTCTTAACGAGTAACAAGTAAAGTTTCCTCCTTTTTTTTATCATACCAACAGCGATGAATTCAACATGTGCATTAGTTATATATATACATTTAAGGTTTATGTTACGATTTCTGGCTAAATGATCATTCCGCCCTCGAATGCTATCATTTCCAACGATATATATTGAGGAAGGTGAGTGGCGAAGTCCAGTCAGGTCATTGGCTTCTTTTCCAGGTCCATTTGCCAGAGGGAATTATAAAGGACAATTTATTAAGATATATGTCCGTAGTCGTAAAAATAATGCACCGTTTTCTGCACTCCGAAGGTGCATGTTCAGAAAACATGATGTAGGGATACAGATCACATGATTATCACCACATCATACGTACACCGTGTGTGTGTGTGTGTGTATGCCTGTATACACCAGTTCCAACGCTTTGTTATAGACTCGCACGCAACGACATGCAGGAAAGCAGGCAGGATCAATAGCAGGGCTTAGATAATAAGAAACGACAGAACCCACACCCGGGTATACGGAGTTATATATAAGGGAGTCATGCGACGTTATGGCGGTTCCAATTGCCTTGGGCGTGGCTCTCTGGACTTAGATTTGAGTCCGTAGAGCAAACTCCTCTCGCTTTATCTTCTTTCCACCCTAACCATATGTACGAAGGTCAATACCAAGATGGGACGCCATACGCTACTCTCAGAGCGCTGACTGGGATTGATATATAACTACACAAGAGAGGAAAATGTAGGCTGTTTCGATGAATAAAAACACCTCGCCTGCATGTGCGTAGTTCGCCAGGTTGGATGGTACCCTGGCCAGCAGTTCCGGCCTGTTGGTAAAACATGTAGGTCAGGGAGTTAGTGGAGCAACAGCAGTCGTAGTCATCTGTCCTGCAGTGATGAATGGCTCTCTTGTCCAAGGCAGTCTGGTGCACTTACTCCCTCCCTTTTGATTCAGTCTAATGGGACGCAGTTGCTCGTATGTCTCAACCTACATCTAAGACCCAGGTGGAGTAAAGAGCCCTTGTATTTGTATAATGATAGTGATGACAATGATTATGATGATGATACTAATAATAACGATAATATTGATAATAATATTCATAATGATAATGATAATAATAACACTGAACGGTGTATTGGGTAAAATTCAGCCGAAGTCTACGATACTAAGAGAAAACACACCTAGTAAATATAATGGGGCTGCAAATAAAGTTACAGAGACCGTACAGGTTACTGATAATGTTCACAGAGGTTAAGATGGGGCTATTCTTTTGGTGGGCTGAACGAGCCTCAATGAGTGGCGAACTGATGTGGCGTCGAAGTGCATATCTGTGACCAGTATGTGTTTTGTGAGTGCTCACCTATTCTCATATACCTTGTAAATAGTGCGAGTGTGTACGTCCCATGTTGGGCATCGTGCTGTGGTCCGGACAAGTGTCAACCTCACCAGCTGGTGAATTATCGAGTGCGGAAGCGTTGCCTTCAGTTCAGAGTACACCATGTAACGTACCGTAGTTTACCGTGTGTCTTATTCACGTTCGCTGTTGCCACGGGCAGTGGTGGTGCTGTCAGCACCCATCCAAAGGCTTCTGTTTAAAGCTGTTCACGCAGGAAGAGGTTGGTGTGTGGACACAGTGTAATGTATTCATATACCATATACGTTATTACTTTCTGTACAAGTAATGTATGTCTTTGTCTATCCATCATAAACACGTTTAACTGGATGAATAGACTGAGAGCTGGGCAGAAACTGAGTCTTGGAGGCATTAAACTTAAACGGATCTCGTCTACCCCGGTGAGATATGCTCTCCCAGTCTGAGTTTAATGAAGTTGTGTCAAGACGAGATGCAGATCGAGTGAGAGAAGGAGCAGAATTGAAGGATATGGAGGAATGCAGTGTTGAGTCGTCAGCGTATAAGTGCATTTGGTTTGCAACTAAAGCGTGGCCCGTTTCGATAACTGTTTCCTTCCCTACACCTCGAAGCTTTGGAAATCTACCTATGCAAACCTTATTCTTTTTAAGAGTTATGTGGTGGAAATATTTCTAATCTTTCTAACGAGATTTAGAGCAATGCAATCAGACAAGCGAGCACACTCACGTGCTTGTCATTCAGAGAATTGTTTTATAAATTTTCATGAAGTTGACGAACCCTACCCACATCGTGGCAACTACCACCCGGACCAACACCCTGCGAGGGTCTCTGTTTACTACTCCATTCACAATGTCCAGTTGCTAAGTTCCCCCAGCCAGATCGATAACGTATCACGCCATTCGCTACCCAGTTTTTCAGGTAAATGATACACAGAGATTTTCGTGCCAGTAGATGAGGTTACAGGTGAATGAATCGGGTACCATAGGAAAACAAACAGGGTATGTTTTCTTTGTGGAAATGAAATAAGTGTGCAATGCACAGTCCTTTTGAGTTGTCTTTCCGATGATCATTAGTTCGTTTCGTCAGCTCAGACCTCAAATGAATTTTCTCAATGCATAATCAAAGCTTGTCTATGTCGTCAGCTTGGTCATTACAGTACCGTTTTCGAGAGCGGTTTATGATTTGTCTAGTCTGCCAGCACATCACCAGTTAATACTTGTCACAGCATCGGCAGGATGAGCGAAAACAAATTTCTCCATAATCCATTGGTCAACATATATATATATATATATATATATATATATATATATATAATGTTTCGCCCATGCATAATGGATTTTCAGGTGAAAGTGAATTACTCAATGTTAGGCACTAGATTAACAGTCTCTATCGTAGGAAAGGTGGGGCTAGAACTTGAGGCTAGTTCCGGGAGATAGCATATGGTACATTTTCTCTGTACATCTATCCCATCTCTGGTGTCCGTCCTGCACTTGTTTACGTGGTCCTGAGTGGGTGTTGTCTAAGTCCCTGGCCACAGTAACTTGCGCATCGCCTTAGGAATGCTCAAAATCTCCATGATGAATACCTTTCTGGTTACCGCTCTATTATCCGAGGTCGCTAACCTCCAGCAGCGAGTTACTTTTTTTCAAGGAATCTAGACTATGCAAGGAAGGTAAATCACAGTCACTTCACGGTAGATGTTTTTTTTTTTACCTTGTTTGAACGTAAGAGGTGTTATTTGGTCGCTATGCAGAGGCTTATATATTTTGCACGCCACGCGAATTGATGACAAAGGTCAGTGAGGGTCTTAGTCACATCCCAATGACAAGATTATAAAATCAGACGTTACAAAGTTGGTTCAGTACATCAGCCTACAGTCTTTTTATAGGTTTAGTACATCAGCCTACAGTCTTTTTATACAGCAGACTGAATTCTGTGATGCGAAAAGTGAAAACATTCTTAAAACTTCAGGTATACTACTATCAAGAATAGTGTTATGTCATTTCTTGTAGTGTGTGTTTAGACCCATACTGATGTAGCGTGCGTTCACATCCATATGGAGGCCATACGTGTTACTTTTCATATGACAAACATTTTCATACAAACTAAAATCTGATAATGGCACCTTTAACTTAGTGTTGAAAGAGCAAGACAGCATCTCGTAGCCAACTCATTTTGTTACCTTTTCCATATATAATCTCACACATGTACAAAAAACACAGAAACATACACACACACACACACACACACACACACACACACGTATAGTCATATATATACATACACACAGACATATATATACCAAAATTCCCACGTACACACACATCCCCAACCATTTGCTCATGCAGTCAACATTCACAAATACAGAAGCTACATACATAAATTCTTTAAGCACACAATCACACACCAAAGCGGAGGCACTTACATATATATATA
>JAYMFT010058141.1:0-15006 GCA_038088735.1 Panulirus argus | reverse complement strand
CATGTATGTATATATGTGTGTATGCGGGGGGATGGGTTTTTCTTCGTCTGTTTCCTGGCGCTACCTCGCTGACGCGGAAAGCAGAGATCAAGTATAATAAATAAATAAATATAAATCTATCAGAAGTGAGAAATTCAGATACACTTGAAAAATATATGAAATGAAAAAGTATTCCTTTTTATTCTCAGGAGAAATCATCAGTCTCCATAAAGATTATCGAAAGAAAATAAGAAATATGAAAAAAAAAATCCTTCCAAAGAAATGTTAAAATGCGAGGTTGCTTAATCAAGACGAAAACAAAAATATCTTTACTCGGTGGGAAGTCCTGACATCAGACCGAAGACAAAGATATCTTTACAAAGAGAGATGGGTTCCTGACAAAAATATCTTTACATCGTACAGACAAGGAGGAAACTTTCTCATCCTTTAACAGAAGAAAAATAGCGAGACCGGGAGCCCAAAGTATACGTTGCACTGTGAAATACCTGCTGGGAGCCGGTTCGGTCGCCGGGCGCTGCTGAAATCCGATTATGCGGTGGATCCGGCCGCCAACAGGTTGGTCCCGAGTCCAGAGGTGGATAGCGCAGCTACCCTGATCCTCCATGACCTCCTGTAGCCTTATGACAGCACCCTGCACGCCCTCTCCTAGGCCTCTGACAGCACCCTTCACGACCTTGGACATCGTCTACACGTCCTCCCTTTGGCCCGTGACAGCACCCTCCTTGCACCTAGAACAACATTCCTACGCCTTCTCCCATGCCTAGGATGACATCCCCACTCCGTCTCTTAGGCCTAGGATGACATCCCCACGCCATCTCTTCGGACTAGGATGACATCCCTACGCCGTCTCTTAGGCCTAGGATGACATCCCCGCGCCGTCTCTTAGGCCTAGGATGACATCCCACGCCATCTCTTACGCCTAGGATGACATCCCCACGCCGTCTCTTAGGCCTAGGATGACATTCCCGCGCCGTCTCTTTGGCCTAGGATGACATCGCCACGCCATCTCTTCGGACTAGGATGACATCCCCACGCCGTCTCTTAGGCCTAGGATGACATCCCCACGCCCTCTAGCAAAATCTCCACGCCGTCTTCTAGACTTAGGATAACATCTCCACGCCCTCCCTCTAGATCTAAGACAACATCCCCACGCCTTCCTCTACGCCTAGGACAAACCTCGAATCCCTCCGCGCGGCCTAGGCCAACATACCACGAACTCCCACTCCGATACAACATCACGCCGTCTCTGGGTCTGTGGCGTATAATGGGAGTGTCTCACTGGGAGGAAAACGTAAATTCGATGAGGATCACCGGCATCTTGAACCTGTGGAGTATTTTGATAAGCGTGGTGTGTGGGTGTGTTGTGTGTGTGTCTGTGTGTGAGAGAGAGAGAGAGAGAGAGGGATAGAGAGCGTCAGACGCCCAAGTGCAAGATTAATGATTATCAAATAAACAAAATCCCATCCAGGAAGAATGTCCACATTGGCCTGTAGGACCAGCGTGAATGCCCACCCCAACTCTGTCCGGAACTAGCAACAGGTGAACACAGAGAGAGCTATCGTAATTGTAACACCGAGCAGTTGAAGTTGAACGTACATGTATACGTATATTCTCTTTAACTGCGATAGTAAAGGACTGGTAAATGTATTCGTGCTCCATTCATAGTGATTATTTTTTTTTAGTACTGATTCATTTATAGCCGGCTGAACGTCACATGTACACCAAATAGGCAGGTAACAAACCTGCGAAGCTGCAGTTTAACAAGAACGGGAGGAATTCACAAAATAGGTGCTATACCAAGTAATACCGCTAGGAAAAATTAAGTGACAATTTCACGAGACATTTCTGTCTTTAGCATTTCGTTCACAACGGCTGTATAATCACCGGTACATTTCCAGTATGTAGTGTATAGATTTCCAGGTTGTAGTAGTTTCAGATTAACACCGTGGTAATCGTTAAGAGTCGATTAAACGAACGATATTCCCTTTGTCGGGACAGATGCTCAGTCAAACACATGAACACAAATACGAACAGATGCAGAACAATATGAACATTATATATATATATATATATGTATATATATATACACACACATACACATCCCTCCCCCCCGCAACATATTGAACTCCTCTCCGTACAGTTACAAATACATAATAACAAATAGGTAATTACACAAATGGGTTTGGAAATACTGATAACTTTGCTAGCTTATAATTCACTTTACTCCAGCAGCTAAATCAAGTGCCACGAGCGGAAAACGCTTTGTATATAAAACATTCTGAAATGAAATACTGGCCTAATCCTCATCCCTCGGAAATTATCATTAGCAGAGCGCGTTTTGTGACGCGCGTAGCAAGTCTTCCCCAATTACACTGCGGTCCTGCTGATGATGACAAATGCGCCGCGTTAATTGCCTCTTCATTTGTAAAGCAAGGTTTTTGGACGTGCCTGACAAATCCTCCACTCATTATACTGTGGTTCTCATGTTAATTACAACTGCAGTGTGTTAACTGCCTCTTCATCAGTCTGAACATTCTGTCTTAGTCTTGTCTACGGAGCCTGTGTCTGGGTTCTCCTCTCGCAGTGCCTGTCTGCTGCTGCTGCTCCTGCTGTGGGTGTGTTGGGTGTGCCTTTAACCTCAGTTATGGCATCGGTGGTGGGTTCGTTTTCGTCGTTGGTGTGTAATTAACTAGTGTCTGTAACATGTACCTGGGCCAGGTCCCTCCTCGCCACTCACCCAACTCTCACTCTCATCCATTTTCCTCTGCCCTTTTCACTCTCGCTCACCCTCCTCTTCCGTTGATTCTCCACGCCCTCTCTCTCTCTCTCTCTGTCTGTCTGCCCCAGAACTCCCTGTCCCACATTCCGCTCTACCCCCACCAATGAACACCTGCTTCCCTCCTCCCCCTCGTCTCCACCCTACACACTTTCTTCTCCTGTCTGTGGTGCCATTCTGTTTTTGTTCCTCTGTTCGCATTTGTGATATTTCCATCTTGTTCTTTACTCCTCAGTCGTCTCTCTCCCTCTCTCTCTCTCTCCTACCCATATCTATTCCTCGGCAACCCTCTCCCCCAACGTTTTCCCGAAGTTGTCTTTTCTTCCCTTCGTCGTTCCTTTGCCTTTATAGTCTCTCTTCCCTGTCCTCTCCCTCGCAACTCTTCTCCCGTCCTTCTCTCTCCTCTGTTCCCGACACTGCTTCAGTTTTTCCCTGTTTCTCTTCACTCTGCTTTCCTTATCATTATTTGCCTTCTGTCCCTATTTTCATTATCTACATATCTCACCACTACGTACTTGCCTCTCCTTTGTACACCTTCCCTTCTGCCCTCCAGTGCACTAATGCCCCCCCCTCCCCCTTCCCCCTGTGAAGTGTAGAGTAAACAGGAGAAACAATATTTAGCACTGCCGTAAGCTGGGGGTCGGCCGTAATTAGCGAGGATTTGAGTAGCCAGGATTCAGGATAATTAATGTGGGGAGGGAGCTCCCGATTCGGGGGTGAGATGGGGCGGAACACGAGCCGGGGCACACCCCGTACTCACGGGTATTTCTGATCTTATTTGCGCCACACTTGGAAATGTATGAACCTCAGGATTCACTCACTGCCAGCCGTCCCTCTCCCCCTCTCACCTTTTTCTCTCCTATCTGCTGTTCTCCTCTCCCTGTTTCCCTGACTCTCCTGCCAGCCTCCTACTCTCGCTGTACCAGTTTCGTCCCCAGGATACTCTCGCCTCTCTTACTCTTCCTGCCCTTCCCTCTGTTCTTCTCTCTTTCTCTTCCTCCTTCGTTCGTATTCCTTTGCAAACCTTCTTCATTCTCTTTATTTCTGCTTTCTTAGTCTTTCTTTTCCTTCCACGCTTGCTTCCTCTCTTGTCTTCATAATTCTGAACAGCTTTTTTTATTTCTCATCGTTTTATTCCCTTCCCTCTCGTTTCCTCTTTCATTCTATCCCTCATTTCCCTCGCCCTTCTTCCTCTTCCTCCTCTCCTCTCTGGCTGCCACAGGACCAGACTGGGTTTGGACATGAGGGACCTCACAAATACTGGAGGAGGAGAAGGAGATTCTCTGTATTTCTGGGGTGATGAGCGGGGCCGTCCGGAAGCACACTGGGTGCGGGAGATAGTGTGTGGCAGAGACGAGCTGGGACCAGACGCTGTGAGGACTCGTTCACTCTGCAGTGTGAGGACACTGCACACACCTTTTGATGCATGTGTGTATATACTGATGCTCACCTGTGAGCCTCCACGGGTGCGTCTTGCTGGAAACGGGGCTGGTCTCGGGCTAAGAAAGAGAACTTAAACGCGATTCTGTTCGATTAACTGACTGCACGTTCCATGCTTGCCTCCACCCACCCCTACCTATGTACCCTTCACCCACGCTATGATTAAAATGCTTTGTCTCGGTGTGTTCCAAATTAGTAATAGAAAATATGATAATAAAAGTAATGATAATATCATTTATGATTAATGATAATGGGGCGCTATAGTGTTGGTGGTTACCCTAGCCGTTAATTCATAACCTCCCCATCACTCGGCAAGCAAGGGTTGTAGGTGTCCCAGAACTCACCTGAATGGAATCCACACTTCAGCCTACGTGTGAGTGACTGCAAAAATCTAGGAACTGCTGCGCTTTACGTGTCTGTATGACGCGGTATCCTCCCTTGTGGTAAAAGTCTCGAATATATGAGTCGCCGTTGCGTACCGGTTACCTTTGCTACCTGTGAAACACGCGGGACCGTGTTCGAGAACCGGGCACCTGGTTCACAGGCAATCTAACCGTTCATATCATATCGATGCCTTGCCATAATATAGATGAAAATATCTCCCTGATCTGATATGATAGCGCTACCTGGTGTAGAGCCATGGGAGAGGGCTCTTCCTTCCCCCGACCCCTTTCCAAGGAGATGAGTGGCTATGGCCACCCTGTCAGAGACGTCTCCCGGGGAGCGAGTGGTTACATCAGGCGAGAAACACGGACGCCCTCGGCCTCTCCTCTGACCATCTGGCGGAGGCTTCCTCCTTGGGGGCGTCCATTATTCCTCTCAGAAACAGGACAAGAAATCATTATCATCTTCTGACGGTTCTCGAAGCAGGTGACCCCTTGTACCCACCTAGTGTTATCATGTGTGGTATACTACGAGCCACTCTGGACTACCAGTCACCACTGCACGTAAACACACCGGGGGGCTGAGGTGAGAAACTGAAGACGAGTCCGAGAGACGTGACAACGTGTGGTTACAACTCGTGTGTTACGGGAAGACTTACGTTCGTGTTGCCCTGTCTCTTAACCTTATGTATGTACCACGGCTTCCCTTTTATGTATAAACACACACACACACACACGCACCAATCTAAGCCAGATACCCATGTATCGACCAACCTCGAAGGACGGATGAACACCTGGATTGCGTGTGGGCCGGCTGCCGCGCCTAGGATTAGAGCCCTTGCGGTCCCGATATTGGGCAGTTCCGTTGAGTGACTCGCAGTCAGTAACGCTAACAGTCTTGTCTGTGTGGTTGTGTGAAAGTTTGGTGTAATCATGTATGGTGGTGGACATTAGTGCAGATGTGGGTAATCGAGTCTTGACCTTATTTTTCTGACGCGTGTGACTTTGTCGTTGTGCGGTGAAAATGGTCAGTCACCGCGTTCACTCCCCGCGTTCACTCCCCGCCCTCCCCTCCTCTCCACCACCTCCTCAGTGAGAACTACTGCAAACCTTGAAATACATAATTGTTACAACTTCTCTGTTTATAACACCTGTTTATAATCCCTGCCCATTTGTGATAATTATCATACAAACCGCGTCCTTGATTCGTTGGTCTCATTTCCTCTTCTAATGGTATTCAGGAACTAAGCAACGATGATCACTAAAGCGCCCAGTGAGAAAAAGACAGACGAAGAACGAACAGCGGGGGTCAGTCAGTCTCCCAAAATATAAAGAAAAAAGTAATCATTTAAACATTTAGAATACTTCTTTAAGTTATTGGAATTCCTTCCACGGACATGGAGTCGGGCTAACTAACCGGGCTCTAAATTACCCCTGAATCATGAATCCTGATGGAGCTGCAGAAGAATGAGGAGAATGTGTTTAATACGGCGTCTCAACCTGATGTCCGAGATGAGCGGGACGTCCCGGGGTACCGCGACATAATTGGTGTCTCGCGTACGAGATCTTTTTCCTTGGGTCATTTAGCCCAAGTTTAACCCTGTTAGAATTACGAGGGAAAGGCGACACTGCTTCACTGGCATTAGAGTAATGGGTTTTGGGGGCTGCTTGCTGCTGTTTTATATTATCAGTGCTGTGGCTGCATGTTAATCCTTTTATTACTTTTCAGTTTGCGGGTTTATTGTAGTTGTTGTTGTAATTGCTGGATTTTGTTCGTGTGCTGTTGTCAGTCATGTGCGAGGGTTCTTCTGGCTCGCCCCCATCTGTAACCAGTCAGTTCCTGGTGTTATACTCACTGCTGGCCTGGTTACACCCCTTTTCTCACCTTTCTGTTTGTTGATTAACTTTAAATCTTTTGTCTTTCTCTTTAGCCTGTTGCTCGTCACTCTGGCGCTGGGTAAGGCTGTTGGCTTGTTCTTTAGTTATGTTTGTGGTCGTTCATAGAATATGATTCTTAGTTGGCAGGTTATTTATTTCTGGTTTGTTGGTAGTCTCTTGACGATTGATTCGTATCTGGCATGTTTTCGTTTCGTATTTGTGGATTTTTTCCCGTTCCGTGGGAAGAGTGTTGTGTTTGGGAGGGAGGTTGTAGCTTTCGTCTGGACGTCAGGATTTTCCGTGGGGTGAGGAATGAAGTATAAGTGATGGGGAAATTAACTTTGTATATGCGTGTCGTTGATGAGCTTTTTTCTTGCTTGGAGAAAGATTTTTACAACTCGATAGGCTTCTAGCTCTCTACCTCACATTCCCATCGTGCACGCTTCTAAATTTATTTCCTGTTAATAAAGACAATTACATCCTCTTTGCTTAACTAAACTGACGTGTCGTCTACTCTTTTCATGAGAACAGATCCTGTACACACCTTCTGACTTTTTTCCAGTTCCCTGTATTTTCGTTTTTCACTTAAGGACTCTAAAGATTTTTTTAAGGGGGGTTATCATTTATGATCATAGTAGCCATTCCTCAAGTATGGGCAGTTATAGCTCTTCCCTACTTTCCTCGTATCTCATATTTATTGGACACTGGCGTTTCATTCCTTTCGTCCCACAGTTTCTTCCCTAGCATTTTTAATTAAATCCCTTTTAAGATGGCCTCTTGTCCATACATTGAGATGCATTGATAACACTGACCACACAATGTAGTCAGCTTTTCTAATAATCCTTCTCAAGTGAATTTTGCCGATAATACGTTATACAGGATATCAATCCCAAGGTTATTTTCGCGCGTTGAAACTTTTGAATTGTTTCCACTGATGTAATACAAAATGTTCTATCGGTTCTAACCTTTTCCCATCTTATTTGCATGACATTTCTTTCGGGATTGAGTTCCTTATACCATTTGTCTGTCCGCTGCTGCATTTCGTCTAGTTTACTACACACGCTGCTGCTATGCACACCCACTTTGACGTCATCAACAAGGATTCGGGGATGGTACATCTCCTTGTAGCAATTTATTTACGTGGATCAGAAACATAGATGGTTCCATCACAGCCCCCTGTGGGACCCTATTATGTATCCTTCTTCAACAGGAAAGGCGGAATCGTATCAGATGTTCTGAACTCTCCCCGTCCCCCTTTCAACACACACACACACACAAACACACACACACATGCACACACACACACACAACCTTAATCTAGCCTGAAAATTCAGCATTAACAGATTTCTTTGATGGACAGTATCAAAGATGTTTTAACTTTTTTTGTAGGACGTTTTTTTTTCGCAAAAATCATGGGAATCCGTCATGCCTGATATCCTAAATGGATGTTGTCACTCACAAAAGCAGTTCCTGCTCATCAAGAAATCCACTTATTTGTTCTCTGATTATCCTCTCCAGTAGCTTGCACACCACGCCTGTTTAGAGACAAGTCTGTTGTCTCTCTTACCTTTATATTAAAGGGCACCTCTGCATTAGCTCCTCTCCATTCTGTTGGAAGCCTACTTAAATTTAAGCAAGGTCTTAATGAACATTCCCAGTGACCCTTTAAAGGTTTCTGGACACTCCTTGAGTGCAATTGGTGAGATGCCATTTGGTCCATGTATCCCTTGCGTGGACTCGGCTCCAGAAGCCTTCTTTTCGTCCTTTGTTTTAGACAGAAGAATTCCCCAATAGTCACCCTTCTTCCCAAGGGATTCCCAGTTATCACAAGTACTCAGAGATGAAGCCACAACGAGAGCTTTGAATTTAGACTTTTTACATGTGCCCTCAACTCATTAACTTTTTCTTTCAGTGATACTCAATCTTGCTGTTTGATTCATTTTCGTTAATTTACTACTTACAAAATTTATGAAATCATTTGTTTTGATTTATGAACGACACTTTACTTCCGCTCTTAAGATTGTAATGTACTCATTCCTGACCCTCGCTTACCGTAGAAAATTGTTTCGTTAGTGTGTGTCCAACATATCCTCCACATTTGCATATGTACATTACCTTCCTTTTTGACATCCAGTAACCCTTTTCGTCTTTCCAACCTCCCAACGGCTTGATTGTAGAATCAGCAAAGTTGTTTTGTAACTCTGCCCAGTCTTCAACTTCTGGGATAGATCCTCCTACTTCATGTCGCTAACGTACCCGAGGTTGTTGGGTCCATCAAAGAGCCCTTCCTATACTTTGTCTCCTTCGTCCTGGTTTCTTTCTTATTGTTAGTATTTTTCATCTGCTGCGCTATGTATTCTGTTTGGAGGACGACGTGATCGCTTGTCCGAAGATGATGTGTCCAGATTCAGATATGCTTTACGTAAGTATGGATCCAGCTTGATGGCAGTTTCATTGCTTCTGACCCAAGCGTACTTTTTGTATGTTAGCTGAGACGGTACGGGCAACTGAGGCCCTACAAATCAAGGCCATCCTTATCGACCATCCCCTTAAGGTGGAAAACAGCTGGGTTGACAGTGGACCGACTGCTGCAACCAGGATTCGAACCTATACGTTCGACCCTGGGCGGCCCGTGATTGCCTCAGTGTCAGGAACGTTAACCGATACGCCACGGAGGACTATAGTGATAAGGTGTAAGCAAAAAGGTTTGTCGTATAACACTCGAGGAACTTCAGTCTGTGTTTCTTCCCCATCCACTCCACCTCCCCACGCACATGCACCTTCCGGTAGGAGACGCCACCAAACTCATCTTCGCTATAAACTCTATGAAAATTTACTCCATTCTCAGTAAACGCATCTTCACTACACCTTCCACACCTTACGGGGTAGGTCTAAAGTACACTTCATCTTCACTACACTTCCGACACAACAGGCCTTTGACTTGACCTGTACGGCCGGTGATGTTCATATTTACAGTGAGAAACGGGGCAAAACATGAGCTTTTATAGCTATAAAGAGAAGATAGAAACTGTAAAGTTAACTAGGCAACACCGTGCAATCATTTGTATTTGTCTCTGAAGAACTTGACGACATCATAAGATGATCTGTCGGGCAGAGTCATACCGCTTACCAGCAGGATGGCCTCTTGACGGATGATGGAGTCGGTGTAAGGCTGCAGGTGCGCTTTTTTGCAGTACCGCCCGAAGAACTTCATGATCTTCCCCTTCGCGCGCACGCTTAGGCTCTTCTCTCTCTCGGCCCTGGCAAATTCGCATCGCCATTCCTGGCGCTTCATCTTTATGTAGCCCTTCTCCAGTGACTTCAAGGCCCAGCCCACGAAGGGATCGGGCAATTTCCCCACAACGTATTCCCGTTTAAGCATGTGGCCTTGGAAGTCCCAGAGACCCTCCTCTGCCGAGCTGACGCTGTACTTGTCGTACGTGTTGAAGTTGATGGCATAGTTACCCAGGTCGTGGTTGGCGAGTTCGACGACGGGATCCACGTCGCCTTCGGCGTAGACGGCTATGTAGTTGATCGTCGTCTCCAGGAGGAACCACTTCATCTCGTCGCCGTCCAGCTCCACCTCACACGGGATGAAGATGTTCGTGGGACTCTTGCTGCGGTACTCGACGGAGCAGTCGTCCGTCTTCTTCTTGGCCAGGTTGAAGGCCAGGTCGGCCAGGTTGCCCGTCGAGTCGTGGAGCATAACCCGGGCATCCCCGCTGGTCTTGACCCCAAAGGTGCGGATGTCGTGGCCAGTGGGCGTGCGGAGGTGCGGGTCCAAGAAGAAGTACTTGTAGGTGGGTTTGTGTTTCCCAAGGGTCTGCAGGACTTCGTTGGTGCGCAAGGTGATCTCGTCTCTGAGGATGGTGACCTTTGGCATCTAGTGGTGCCAGCATTCGATGCTGCTCACACATCCCAGAACCAAAGCAATGGTGATTGCATTAATCATCATACTGCGTTATATTAAATCTGATTTTTTGTATTTTATGCACCGGACGGTATTTACAGGGAAACGAAATACAGGTGATTAAGATGCAGGGAGTTGGCCTCGACTTTGGCCAGATCACCCTTGCCAGTGCAAGGGGAAAGAGAGAGAGAGAGAGAGAGAGAGGTGGGGAAGGATTTCTGAGGCACGATAACAAGACACGAAGGAAAATTATATTAGCTAGTTTGCACTCTGTTGGACTGGTTGGTTTTGCTAGTGAAGAGAAAGCTAGTGTTACTAGTGAGCAACTAGTAGTGTTTTAGAAATATTTCAATACAAGATTTCCATTATACTGTCCTCTTTGACTGACCATGTGTCTTTATTGACATATTGAACAACGGTTCTATCAATCTTTCACATTTAGATAAATCTCGTCTTTTTCAAGCCATATTGATAGCCTACCTGTGGCAAACAAACTTGGAAAATGTTTGAAGTAACATTTGTTCGTTTATTTACTCTTGTTGTCCTTTTTCCTTCCTTGCGTTCGTATATTATGAAGTCGGATGACAGTCGTAGACTAAGAGTGTTGGCAAGAACTGGTGACGTGGATTCATTGGCGTGAGGGAAACCTGGCCAGCCAATGGCCTTGAAGAGTCTTTCAGAGAAATGGCAACAAAGCAGTAGACGATCCCGCAACGAATTCGTTCAAGCTTCGTTGTACAGTACAATATGGAAGCTTACAGAACAGTGTGTAACAAACATACGTTCATTATGGTTGTGCTGTCATCATTATAGATCCCCCATTTGGATAATTAGTTCCCTCGTTTAGTTAAAGCGCAGTTACACTAGGCAATTAGAAACAGGGTTACTTAAACCCAGGGGATAGATAGGCCATTTCCATTGGCCCTTTTATTAAGGAGGTAATTAGCATGTAAAAGTTGAGTGCAGTTCTGATAATTTTCTCAATCATTTATGCTTCGAAATATGTCGCCGTCCATCTATCTGTCCCTTTGGAACAGATAGAGAAACGACTTGTGATTTCTGTACTGGACAGAAAAATGAAAATCTGTCTGGCCTCTTTTTATTATAGAGACACCTGGAAAATCAGAGAACTAAATAAAAAAAACGTACATATATCCAGCAATGACTCGATACAGTAAATGGACGCGATTGGAAAGACGCGTGAGGACATACAGCACAAAAGCACAGTCTATGCTCCCGGTGCATAAAAATCCCACAGACGTAAAGTGCGTTCTGTTAGGCCAAAGTTGTGTCTCAGAAGCACCGGAGACGCAAATTGATATCGGGGATTGTAAAACTGGGTATGTGGATTACCATATCGACGCTGCAGGGTAGAATGTTGTAGGTCTGCGTCGTGAGAAAGAGAGAGAGAGATGCAGAGACTGTGACCTCCTGCAGCAGTAGACGAAGGGTTCTCTGTGCCTGTAGCAGGCTCAGTGTCCTGACAGGTGCCATACAACTGAACACTACCATGGTAAACCGAAACAAGACCCTCTAGTGTTTGAACAGCATTAGGATGGGATACAATCGATGTGTGTGTGTGTGTGTGTGTATGTGTGTGTTTCCTGATTTAGAGTACTTTTTCAATCACCTTTAGTAATCATGTAGTTTTCCTGTTTTCTTTTTTGATTGTCTTTATATTCGTATACTTGGCCTGCATTGTATCCCTTTGTATCATGTGATGTTTACATGTAACATGTATGTGTGTACCCTTGTCGTATGCGTGTTGTCTTTGTAGCCCCTGGTGTTTGTGTTGTCTGTCTATATTCCCTGGTGAATGTGTATTATGTCTCTGTGCCTATTTCTGCTTCTGTTGTGATGTGTTATGTTTCTGTATCCGCTGGTGTTCGCATTGTATCTCACTCTATTCCTTACGTTCATCCCTTTTGGTGTATGTTTTGTATCGCTATTGTCGTTGTATCCCTTGGTGTATGAGTGTGTGTGTGTGTGTGTGTGTGTGTGTGTGTGTGCGCGTGTACACCTGTGGCCCCAGACACGACCAGCACAGGTGTGCGGCCAGTCAACTGTGGCTAGCCTTTTTCTTGGAAGTTAATCCCATACTGACATCGTGTTCTCCCCCCACCCACCCACCCCCAGTCTGGGAAACTAGCCAGTAAATGCATAAGGAGATACGTGCATAATACATGTACTTATTGAGGTGGGTACAGGGACGAATATTGATGAAATGTGATGGGCAACAGTGGAATGCTTACAACAACAGAGGGATGCGTACAGCAACAGCGGAATGCGTACAGCAACAGCGGAATGCGTACAGCAACAGCGGAATGCGTACAGCAACAGCGGAATGCGTACAGCAACAGTGTAATGCGTACAGCAACAGTGGAATACCCCTCCGACTACACTTAATTGTGTGACTCTGCCACCAGTGAAAGGGAGGGCTCAGGTGATAGTGTATTGGCCCCTCCCAATACCCCTTGGAGCAACCCATTAGGTAGTAGGTTGTTGACAACAGCCGCCCATGGTGGTACTACCGTCCTGACCGAGGAGCGTTAAGGTGGTGCCCGGAACCGTCCTGCACTCTCCATGTCAGGATTACTGGTCTTGCTTCCTGTCGCATCAAAATGGGGCTACCGGGCTAGTCCTGCCATCTTCTGTGTTGCTTTGTACGGGTCATATTCTTCGGCTGCATATTACTCAGTGCAGTACACTTCGTCTCGGCAGTATTACCCATTCCCTTAGGTATTCCTCAGCTGTATTACCCACCTCGTATGTTTCAGCTGTATCGTTCTCTGTATAGCTCATACGTTTGAGCTGTGCGTTAATTAGTGCAGCTCATATTTTGTGAACGCATCCCGTCTCGCTGGTGTCCGCCGAGTAGATGAAGCTCTGCGGATTACATACACGCATAACGACGATGTCCGTCCGATATTACGAAGTCCGTAGATGAATTCTTGACGCAAAAAAATATGTCGTGTGTTGAATGCAGATGCATTTTCCGGTCTCGACCGTCACATTTACACGACGTAAGCGCTGTGCGTTTAAATCCGTCATGCTACTGCAGTAATTATGACGACTCCCTCTTCACTTTGCTGCCAGTTATGTACACACACAGTGTTGGCATTCATGTCGCTCCAACATGCCAACCTCAGACTCCTGTAGTTTTTTTTCCTCGGTTAAATTTTGCATTCTTTTTTTTCTTTTTTAGCTTTTCCTTAGATTAATTAGATGTCTGTGTTTATTTGTTTCGGCTAGATTTACCCCCAGCTTAATCTCGTTGTATCAACCACAGCGTAATCTTTTTTGTTTATATGTTTTTTTTTCTTTTTTGACTCGATTATTCCCTAGTTTAATCTTGTTATATCAACCATAGTGTAAACTAGTTTTACGTCATCTCATTCGCAGTTGGATCGTCTTTTTATTTTAATCTGTGCTTTTGTTTTCCCTGGCTTGCCCCTACATCATCATATTTGATTCCATTCTTTGTTTTTTTCTCTAAGTAATCTCAGCTGACCCTTTTGCATGACCCGTGGCCTGACACGGAAGGGTTAGTTTAAAGGTCACTCTCTTATACCCAAGGATCGTTACGTCCTGTTAAAGGAAAGAAAAAGGTCGTAGCGTCGTGCTTAAAGATAGTACCGTCATACTTAAGGATCGTACCGTCCTGCTAAAGGATCGTACCTTCTTGCTTAAGGATCATACCCTCTTGCTTAAGGATCGTACCTTCTTGCTTAAGGATCGTACCCTCTTGCTTAATGATCGTACCGTCCTGCTAAAGGATCGTAACCTCTTGCTTAAGGATCGTACCCTGTTGCTTAAGGATCGTACCCTCCTGCTTAAGGATCGTACCGTCTCCCTTGTGAAGGAATCCCTCTCAGCCTTGTACCTAAGCTGCATCAGTGAGTTTTCATCTGTTGCCTAAACTAGTTTCCTCTCGAGTTTTATCCACGGCGTAAACCCAGCCTTATCTTCCCGATGTATTTACGTCCTTATCAGAAGCAATTCGCGGAGGAACCCTCTCGGGCGATCTCCCAATACGCTGGACGGTATCCTTCGCCATCCCAGACCCTCGGGAAGACAGGATCCTGAGCCGTCCCCAGCAAAGGATGTGTATATCCTCTTGATCCCCCACCTTATTTCCAGAGAGGAGACCGCGCAATCTGGGGCCGCTGGATGGGCTGAGAGGGCGGTCGTAAAACGGAATTGTCGAATATGACAGCGACATACGACCCGTGCCTTAAGTCGTAGAGGGGGGGAGGGGAGGGGGAGAAACGACCCTCTGAGGTGTCGTCACGGTCGTCGACTCGTGGTCTGTCGTTGACGTGGTTATAGTCAACGAGGGAGGTGGGATATGGTTGTAGGTCTCGAGCAAGGAAGGGAGTGTAAGTGGTCATAGATGTGTTGTGGAAGCAAGATGTTGTTTTCAGTGGTGGTAGAGGTGTTGTAGATCTGTGTGTGTGTGTGTGTGTGTGTGTAATGAGTGCTTTTATGATAAAAAAAAATCCCCAGGGCTGTAATTTGAGGAAGCCACGATGCTTTAGTTGAATTATGGTGCTATAAAAGTCCCTTTACATATATATATATATATATATATATATATATATATATAATAGGGTTAGATC
>JAYMFT010058130.1:0-15006 GCA_038088735.1 Panulirus argus | reverse complement strand
GTTCAGAAGAGAAAAAGTTACGACATCTAAACAGTACACCCAGCTTCTTAGAGGCAGCCTTAGCTATTCCCATAATGGTTTTATTGGTTCTACTCTGATGCCTGTAGCATTAGGGATGGTGTTTACTAGACCAGGAAACTCTTTTGTTCCCCAGAAACCCATTCTGCTGTCATTTGTGATCAGAATCTTTGCAGAGCTGTTCTTAGAAGCTCCAAGCACACATTCATAATAAGTGTGCTGATTTGACTTTTTCTCTTCTGACAGAACTTTTTGGTCCTCAACCAAAAGTATCTCCAACAACTTCTGCATTCATTTTTTTCTCCACTTTTCTAACCTGATCAGTCCATTGCTAACTCTCTAACTGATTTAGCCACCCTTTTTTGGCACTATTTTCCTCACACAGCTTTGGATGATTCAGATTCTGGAAACAGAAGGTTGTTCCTGGGGATTGGGTGAAAGCTATTATTGTTCCTTCATTAGGAGGAAAAGGTGTTAGGATGTATGTAGCAATTATATGGGAATGTCTTTTAAGTGTACTAGGAAAAGTGTGTGCAAGAATGTTGACTGATAGTGGTGAAAGTGACTGAATGCAGAATAAGTGAGGAGCAATAGGGTTTTAGGAAAGGTAGGGGATGTGTGGATTAGATTTTTGTGGTGAAAGTGACTGTAGAGAAGTATTTAGTGAAAAGTATGAAGTTGTATGCAGCTTTTATGGACATGGAGAAAACATATGACAGTCAAGTGAAATGCTTTATAAGATGTGTTAAAGATATATAGGGTAGGGGAACACCTATTGGATAGTGTTAAAGCCTTCCATAGCAGAACAACTGCATGTGTAAGAGTGGATGGAGAGTTGAATGAGTTTCAGTTTATATGAGGGTGTGAGGTAGGGCCATGTGATGTCACCATGGCTTTTGAATATATATGTGGATGGAGTGATAAGGTAGATGAAAGTAAAATCTGGGAAAGGGGATGCAGAGGTGGAGTGTGGCATTGAGGTATGATAGCTAGTAGCAAACCTGTTTGTGAATGATATTGTGTTGTTTGCTGAGAATGAAGAAGAGTTGCTAGAAGGTTGTAAGTTTATTTTATGATGTGCGTGAACATGGACAATTAAAGGTAAATACAAACAAAAGTAAAGTAATTATGTTAAGAAAGCCCTAATGAGAGAGAGAGAAGTATGTGTACATAACTGTGTTTTGGATATTCGGGAAAGGGGACTGGAAGAGGTGAGAAAATTTAAGTATTTATGAGCTGTCTTTGGTAATGTGACATCCTGAAAGATAAAGGATTGAGCAGTATAGGGTAGAAGAGCCACTGGGTCCCAACCATGACCTATGCATCTGAAACATGGACATAGAATGAGTCACAGAGGTCGAGAATCCAGGCTGTGGAAATGAACTGTTTGAGAGAAGCATGTGGTGTGAGTAGATGGAATGAAGAAAGAAATGAGAGATGAGGTATGGCAGGGATTGCAAATGGAATTGATTGTGGAGTGGGAGAGTGGTTGAAACAATACTATGAGGTAGTTTGAGCATGGGTAAAAAATGCAAGATGGGGATTTTACAAGGAGAGTGTATGATAGCACAGTTAAAAGGGTTTATGTGAGAACAATTTCACTTGTGACATGGGGAAATAGAGTGGAGGGAGAGAAATGTGGGAAGAATGTGTGGAAACTGTATGCAAGGGGGGCATGTAAGGACAGGGGTAAGTGGAGACTCTTTTACTATGGCCATCCCCTTGATGGGAGTTCCTGAAAGGAATGGGCATTAGAGATATAGATAAAATAGATACACTGTTCTCTGATTTGCAGTTTCCTCTCAGGCTGTTCTGTTGCAGTAATCATTGATGGAGCAACTCTACCCTCCTGTCCCATCATTAGTGATGTTTCCTAGGGTTCTGTTCTGTCACCTGCTCTCTTGCTTCTCTCAATAAATGATCTTTTCATTCCTACTTCTTATTCTATTCACACATATGCTAATGGTTCCTCTTTACATACTTCAACTCACTTTTCCTTCTCTCCTCCCATTAATACTCACTTTCTTTCTTGTATTGATAATATTTTCTGACCTGACCTGCAACCTTTGTAAAATTTAAAAGTGCTAAAATGCAGTTTCTCCATGTATCTCTCTCTAAGAATCATTTGTTTCCATCTGTTCAATTTCAAAATAATGCAATTCAACTTTGTAATAATAGGAATATGTTTAGCATAACATTTTCTTTCACTGTCTTGGAAACCCCATATAATTAACATCACAAAGTCTTCTTCCCAAAAGGTGGGAGTGTTTTATGGGTGTTGTAATTATTTTTCTTGTGAGCAGCTGTTTCACATATACAGGGGCTTTATTTGCCCAAGTATAGAATATTGCTCACACATTGGGGGTTGATCCTCCACCTCTCTGTTAACTCGAGTGGAATCAAAGACTTCAATCTCACTGATTCTCGTGGCATCACCTCTCTCCAGCCTTCACTGTTGCTGCTCTTTCAATGTTGTAAGGGTATTATTTAGACCACTATTCTTGTGAACTATCTGCCTGTGTCCCCGTCCGAAGGGTTTGAACCCATGGCATGTTTTTGGCTGCCGCTTCCCACAACTTCTGTGTGGAGATTGGTCACTTGATGATTGGTTGTTGTGATACCTTCTTTCCTTGAACAGCTAAGCTATGAAATTCTCTTCCTTTCATCCTTTTTTCATCATATAACCTTTCTTCCTTTGAGAGTCAGGTCAATAGATACTTGCAGAGCCCTGATTAATTTCTGCTTTCTTTCTCTTCGACTTTTTCCTTTCACCTAAGATGGCCTTGAGAGGGGCATATTATTTGTCCATGCCATGTCTGTAAAAAAAAAAAAAGAAGCTGGTAGAACAAGTTTTGATATAAAAAAGAAGAGATTATTAAAAAGATTATTTATAAATTTTCCAAGTCTTCTCACCGGATCAGTCCCCTTAAATACCGAAATACAGCTTAAATACCAAAATAAAGCAAGTTAAAAACTCTTTCCGTACTTAATGGAAAGATCATCACATGTAAATGATGAAACAACGAAGAAACTAGTGATATAGGCTTCATCTTACCTAAGGAGGAATAAAAAGCTTGTGGGATGAGTGCATTCCTGTCTCCACAAGCAGTGTTGTTGTTCGTCTAGTTTAGATGCACTTGTTTCTCTCTATATTAGTGCAAGCTCCACTTTATTTTACAATTCTTCATTACTTATAAACACTTGAATGTTATTTCATTATGACATTTGTTGCAGTATTATTTTATGTATTTATTGGTTTATCCCTTGGGATAGAGGAGAAAGAATTCTACCTGTGCATTCTGTGTGTCTTATAGAAGGTGAGTAAAGGGGGAAGGATTGTGTGGGGCTGGAAACCCCCATTCATGTATTTAGATTTCTTAAAGATGGAGCAGAGGGAGCCAAGCAGGAAGTGCTCATCCTCCTTGAAGGCTCAGGCTGGGGTGTCTAAATGTGTGTGGATGTAACCAAGATGAGAAGATAGGTAGTATGAGAGAGAGAGATAGTATTTTTTGAAGCAAGAAACCTGGATGTTCTAGCTCTGAGTGAAACGAAGCACAAGGGTAAAGGAGAAGAATAGTTTAGAAATGTCTTAGAAGTACAGTCAAGGATTAGTGAGAGGACAAGTTAAGGAAGGAGTAACACTACTCCTGAAACAGGAATTGTAGGTGTGTATGACAGAGTGTAAGTGTGTATGACAGAGTGTAAGGAAGTAAATTCTAGATGGACTTGGCTAAAATTAAAAGTGGATAGCAAGAGATGGGTGATTATTAGTGCTTGTGCACTTGGCCATGAGAAGAAAAATCACAAGAGGCAAGTGCTTCGGGAGCAGTTGAGTGAGTGTGTCAACTCTTTTTATGGAAGAGACCGGATATTAGTGATGGGTAATTGAAATGCGAAGGTAAATAATGAGGCAGTTGAGGGTATGACTGGGGTTCATGTGATATTTAATGTTATGAATGGATATGGTGAACAGCTAGAGGAGTTTTGTGCTGAATAGGGACTGGTGATTGGAAATATCTGGTTTAAGGAAAGGGAGAGATGGTCAATGCGCATTATTGGGCTGTATATTATTTGATAAGCATATGAAAGAGAGACTTTTGGATGTAAAGGTGCTGAGAGTGGCAGCTTGTGTGATGTCTGATCAATAGTTTGTGGAGGCAAAGGTGAAGATTTGTAGAGGTTTTCAAAAAAAGAGGAAACAATGTTGGGGAGAAGAGAATGGTGAGAGTAAGTGAGCTTGGAAAAGAGAATTGTGTGAAGAAGTACCAGGAGAGATTGATTGTAGAATGGCTAAAGGTGAGAGCAAATGAAACATGGGGAGTAGGTGATGAATGGGAGGTATTTAGAGAAGCAGTGCTAGCATGTGCAATAGATGCATGTTGTATGCAAAAGGTGGGAGGTGGGCAGATGAGAAAGGTAGTGAGTCATAGAATGAAGAAGTAAAGTTGCTAGTGAAAGAGAAAAGAGGATTTTTGGATGGTACTTACAGGGAAGGAGTGCAAATGATCGGGGTGGTTTGATTGTGTAAGTAATGAAAAAGTAAGAGAGATATGTGGTAATAAAAGGAGTGTGGTTGAGAGAGCAGAAGAGGGTGTGTTGAAATGGTTTGGACATATGGGGAGAATGAGTGAGTAAAGGTTGACAAAGAGGATATATGTGTCAGAAGTGGAGGGAACAAGGAGAACAGGGAGGCCACATTAGAGGTGGAAGGATTAAGTGAAAAAGGTTTTGAGCGATTGGGGCTGAACATGCAGGAGGGGAAAGGCGTGCATGGGATAGAGTGAATTGGAATAATGTGGTATAATGGGGTCAATGTGCAGTCAGTGAACTGAACCAGGGCATGTGAAGCATTAGGGGTAAACCATGGAATTGAGCTTGGAAAAGAAATGTATGTGAAGAAATACTCGGAAAGACTGGCTTTAGAGTAGCAAGAGGTGAGAGTAAATGAAGCAAAGGAAGGATTAGAGGAATAGGAGATATTTCAGAAAGCAATGCTGGCATTTACAAGAGAAGTGTGTGGTATGTGGGAGGTGGGCAGTAGAGCTAGGTTAGTAATTAGTGGTATGATCAAGTAAAGTTGCTGGTGAAAGAGAAACAGGAGGTGTATTGGTGCATATGACTGGGAGATGTATAAGAGAAAGTGGCAGGAAGTCAAGAGGAAGGTGCAGGGATTGAAAATGAGTGCAAATGAGGTTGAGGTGAGCAAGTCTCAGTAAACTTAAGGAAGACTATAAAGTTGTTTTGGAAAAAGGTTAATAGTGTGAGGGAAACAATAAAAAATGGGAACCTTGTGAGGAGGGAAAATGGGAAAGTATTAACAGGTAGGTATGAGATTAGATGGAATGAGTATTTTGAAGGGCTGCTGAATATAGTATTTGATGATAGGGTGGAAGATGCTGGATGTTTGGGTCTGGTAGGTATGTGAAGTGAGTCATGGAATGTGGTTTAGTGGAGTGAAGGATGGTGAAAGCAAAATGGCTAAAGTGGATGGTATTGTAGTTGTATTTCATAAGAAAAGGGGTGACTGTGTTGTTGATTGGTTAGTTAGGATTTTGAATGTATATATGAATCATGGTGAAGTGCCTAAGGTTTGGTGGAATGCATATGTAGTGCCAGTGTTTAACAGGAAGGGGGACAAAGGTGAGTGTTTGAGCCATAGAGGTATAAGTTTGTTGAGTCTACTTGGTAATATTTATGGGATAATGGTGATTGAGAGGGTGAAGGCATGTACAGAGCATCAGATTGGGCACAAACAGTGTGGTTCAGGAATGGTAAAGGGTATGTAGATCAGGTGATTGCTTTGAAGAATGTGTGTGTGGAATACTCAGAGAAACATGGGGATTTGTATGTGTCACTTATGGATCTGGATAAAGTATATGATATGGTTGACAGGGATGCTTTGTGAAAGTGGTCACAAGCCTCAGTAAACAATGTGCTAGAGTTACCCTCTGCCTGTGGTTTAAGGGTGAAGCACTAAAGGCTAAGAAGCGGCATTAGGGTTCACTTGTCATGGTGACTCTCTTGCTGTGACCACTCCTTTGAGGGATTTCCAATTGGAATAGGCATCAGAGATATAGATAGAAAGTATATGAGTTTTTATCAAATTTGTAAGGTATATGTGTGAGTAGAGACAGAGGAGGGTGAGTGGTTCTGTGTCTGTGGGTCTCTCTCAGGGGTGTGTGATGTCACTGTGGTTGTTTAATATGTTTATGAATTTGTTGGTGAGGGAGTTAAGTTTAAGAGTTTTGGAAAGAGAGACAAGTAAGCTGTCTGTTATGGATGAAAAGGTCTGGGAAGTGAGTCAGTTGTTGTTTGCTGATGAAATGGTATTGGTGGCACATTCATGTGAGAAATTGCAGAAGTTGGTGTCTAAGTTTAGGAGAATGTGTGTAAGGGTGTCGAATTTTCTGTCTTCCTATCTATCCATCTGTCTCTGATGCCCGGTCCCTCTGGGAACTCTCATCTATGGGGTGGCCACAAGTTTTCACTTACACCTGTCTTTACACACCTCCCTTGCATTCATCATTCTATGCATTCTTCCACCATTTCCCTCCCTCTAGTACTCTACCACTCTGTTTCCCCATGTCATAGGTAGTCTTCCTCTTACACTAACCCCTTTAATCATACTGTTGTACACTCTTCTTTTAAACTCCCTGTCCTTTATTCTTTCCATGTGCATAAACCAGCTTAAGGTATTATGTTTCACCCACTCTGCCACTGAACAATTCATTCTCTCTGCATTTTCTGCCATACCAGATCTCTCATAAACCTCATTTTATCTTCATTCCATCTAGTCATACCACATGCTCTTCTCGAACATCCCACTTCCACAGCCTGATTACTTGACCTCCGTGACACATTGCAAGTCCATGTTTTGGTTGCATAGGTTAGTGTCAGGATGACAATGCTTTTCCTTTATCCCTTTTTTCACTTCCGTACTTATATCTTTACCCTTCATTATTCTATTAAGGGACCCAATGACTTTGGAGATGCATTCCTTCTCTAGTTAGTACTATAGAATGGCTTCCTTAGGTAACAGTAATGGCTTTGCATATATCATTTTGGTGTTTTATAGGTAATACAGACATTTTTGATATGAATACGTGTTTTATAGATAATACAGACATTTTTGATATGAATACCATATACAATCAAAGTTAATCAACATTCACAAGTTTTTCAGAGCTTGCAGTGGTGCTTATCATACTGCCATGCACTTACAGTGCACTTACACCTTCCTGGTCTGCTTTCCATCATCTCAGGTGGCTTATTCTTTGTGTGGGAAATATGCGTTGCAATGCAGGATGTGGTGGATTGCTTGGATTTCTTTATCCTCTTACTGTTATCAAGTATGGTTGTATCATTTTTGATAGTGAAAGCTAATCTGAGCAACTGACCTTCATATGCATAATGTTTGCCTGCCTCAACCCTGCTTATCACTTGGATTTTTAAGTTTATATTAATATTTCTTGGGCACCTTGAATGCATTACCTATACACTTACTTGCAGGCCTTTATTCAGACATGATGGGTTTGAAGTGTTCTCTAGATACACATAAGAGATATCTAAAAAGAGAACAACAGAGACAGAACTAACAAATTATGGTGGGCTGTACACAACTAGTTAGAGTATTAAATAAGGTGGTGATAGATATATTCTTAGGATCTTTTTCTTTTATGTTTAATGGATTTATTTTTAATTTTTGTTTCTAATAACTATTACATATATAATGTATGAATTAATGAATATATTTCATGTCCGTTAAGCAGAAGTCTTTTATACAAGGCTTTGTTATGAGAGGTATCTGTGTACATCAAGAATAGTAGTGGGCCCAAGTGCAAGCCCTGTGGTACACTGCGTGTGACTCCTCAGATCAAGGATGTGCCTCTTATCTGCATCTTTTGCTCCCTTCCACTCAGTTTATCTTCTGTTCTTTGAAGGAATCTGCTCCACATTCCTTTCTGTAGCAGTAGCTTCTTTATCAGTCTCCAATAGGGAATATTTTCAAAGGTTTCTGGCAGTTCAAGAACATGCAGTCCTCTCTTTGATTCTGAAATAGAGCTTACCTTTTCATAGAAGTCTAGACTAGTGGTTATGCATGACCTCCTTTCCCTGAAATTGTGTTGTCTTCCAATTAGAAAGTTTCTCCCTTACAAGTAGTCATTCATTTTTTTTTTATGATTATTGTTATCTTTATGAATGTTTTAAAAACCAAACTTGTTAGTGACTAATTTAGTGTGATTCCCTGATCACCTTTCTAAAATATAGGCAAAACATATCCCATCTTTGACATCTTGGTAACAGCCTTTTCTCTGGTGACTTACTGAATGGTATTTTAAGTAGTGCAGCAAGTGCCTTTGCATGTTTCCTTAGTGTGTATGGGAAGATTTCATTAGGTCCATGGGCCTTCTATGAATCAGATATGGATCAAGTTCTTTTAACTTAACTTTTCATTTAGGTATCCTTTCCAGCACCGTGAATCTTAGTTTTTCATGTTTGAAAAATGTAACCTTACAGTTTCAGAGATATTTGTATGATAGTGAATTAAATCATTTCAGAAGTACATTTTGTCTACTACTGTGATTGATAATGCGTAAAAGTTTTGTGGACGTCAGCATTACACACTAAAAAGTGTGGGAGTAAGGCTCGAGTGTCAAGTTGTCACTATGTAAGTTTTATCATTTAATTTACCTACAAAATAATTGATTACTGATTATTATTACATTTTATCTCATGCTGACATTCTTTTCATGTTATGATCAATATGATTCATTGATACTTCTTTCATAAAAGTAAAATGATTAAAGTTTAGAATTACCAGCTGAACCAGTCAGATGCAGTGTTGCCAGGGTCAGGTGGGCATTGACAATACTGCCTCCATTTGTGCTAGAAACACTTTCTCCTGCCATACATTGGTAAACTTTCAGTGCTGGAAGAGTCATTGTCAATAAAATCACTGTGAGCAGTCTGAAGACAGACTGTTGTCAAGAAATATTAGGATCATCTGTTTGGTTCTCTAAATCTAGCCAGAAGCTACTCAGTTTCCCTCCCAGAAAACTCGTGAACATTTTCTGTCATTGCTATGATTATTGGATGACAGAGTGTGGGGAGAAGTTACAGTGCATTGACAACTATGCAGGCACCCAGGCTTGATAAGCAATCTCAAAATAGAGGCACAAAACTTGATGCTCAAGTTTACATTTAGATGAGTTGCTCACCTGTAGAGGAGTTAAGGGACAAACATCCAGGTTTTATAATTTCTGCCTGTAATTATACCCACCAAGACTTCATTTCCCTCCCACCACAATGAAAACATTTAAATTTGCTATTCAAGTCTTCACATATCTCATCATCCTCAAGAATTCTTCCTTTCAATTCTTTTAACTTATTAGTTGCTCTTTAGCTAACCGTATATTCTTGATGAACTTATTGGAAAATGTTTTGAATATCTTTTGCATTGTCTTCAATGCTTCCTCTTCATCGTGCAGTATTCATTTCTTGCCCTCATGTATCTTTCATGTGCTGGCTGGCTACACTGTCTCTTATAAATCCTTCATAGTACATCCTTGAGCTCTCTTGCTTTATGACATTTCTTGTTGAACACACCTCTCTCTCCATATTGGTCCTCCTTTGTTATCAAATAGTGTAATTACTTATTCATGATTATCTATTTGAGCTATACAGGGAAGGAATTTTACACTCATGGGGCCTCATATCTTGAATACTGTTGTCTTGGGTATTGTTTAAGGCTTCAGGCTTTTCCCTGTAACTCAGCTGTCATGATTCTGCTGCCAACTTTGTTGCTTTCCTGTCCACCTTCTGTAATAGCTCTTTGTGTTTATTTAAGTGTGGTGACCAAACTTAGGGTTTGTCCTTGTTTTGGCTTAATATAGGATGTGAACAGTTTGCTGAGTATGTACTTATTCATATACTATACTTAAATGTATTATTGCTTATTTGTACTGTGTGGGGAGGGAGTATTTATGTCCATAGAGTCCCATCTCTTTACCATTAAAGGGAGTGCATATGCTCATCTGGCCCTCATCTCATTAACATTCTCTGTTATACGGCTCAAATTTTTGTATGCTGTCTGCATTAACCACGTCTACAGTGATCCTGTCCCATTCAGTATGAAAGTATTTCTTTAATTTTTTTTGACAAGTTTCCTGCTTAATTTCATGTAATGTCCTCGATTGCTCTGTCCATTTATTTCTCTGAGAGAACTGTTTACTGTCTACATCATTGATCTGCTTTAAAAATTTAAAGGTTGTGGTCAAATTACCCTCACTCTTTTCTCTTTCAAGATAGGCTAGAGAGGCCTTTCCCTGTACTTCAGTGCTCTTAATTTTGGTACCATCTTTGTTGATTGATTTGTGTTAGTAATATTGGCAAATTTATTGTTTTTCCCATGCTCATCATTTGTGTTAGTAATCTCGGCAAATTTATTGTGTACCCCATGCTTATCCTGTGATTGGTCACAAAAGGATTACAGAGGTCACAGAGGGTCTTAGTCAGACTCCAGTGGGTTAATATTACATATGTTATTACAAAGTTGATTCACTATATGTGCTTCAAATGTTATAGTTTCATATAGTAAGTTTTACTGACAAGATACTTGGAGTGGATACGCTCTTAGAATTTCAGGTAGCATGTTATTAACCATAAGGTGTTGTAACATTACTTGAAGGGTTTGTTTAGACCTATCCCCAAAAGGCTCTATATTTTCGCATTCTAAGATGTAGTGTTCTAGTTTCTGTCCAAATTTTTGGCCGTAAACTTTACAATTTACATAATTAACATCTCCAGGTAGGCCAAAACATCAATAGTATCCATAGCCCAGCCCGAGTCTAGCAATTACAACACCTTGTAATCTGCTGATATTATTACTTTCTCCATATACATGTTTTACTTGACACATTTCACTGTGATGGGAAATATTTCTACTTGTGTTTGTCTGAACTTGTCAACTTGCTTCAAAAAGGTCTGTTAGTTCCTTTCTGCTTACAGTTTTGAGGCTTCTGATTGAGAAGCCAATATTCATTTTAACATCACCTTTACTAAGTGCAAGTTTGACTAAAGTATCAGCTTTGTCATGCTCATGGAGGCTTATATGAGAAGGAATCCAGGAGAGGCAGGTTTTTGCTGTAGTTGCTTTTCAGGTCATTAGAGTGGAGGTGGCCACTTAGTGCAGTCTAGATGCCATGCCCTGAATCCAGGCTGTTTACAGTTTATTGATTTTTCTTCAATGGTCTCCCCATTTATAAAGTTTTTCCTTGCATATTTGAGTGGGATGTTGTCCTGCACATATACAACACCAGAGAGACTTAGGTCTGCAGATGTTCACCACATGATTCCATCCCTGGCATGTTTAGCACCATTGTCTCAGAAGAAGATAGATACCTACCAGAGATAACTGAAGGTGCCAGGGACTGTAAGTTTCCTTGGTGGGTATTCACTGCCAATCCAGTCTGCTATGACTGTTTCTTTACCTCTGATTTGTTGAACATTCATGCTGTTTTGACTCTGAAGAAGGATTGCGGGGTCTTGGTAGTTATCAAGTCCTGAGATGATGATGGCAGTCTTGTTAGGGTGTTCATAGTCATTTGGAGGTATCTGCATTTATATGCCTTCAGTAAAACTTTGCGTTAGTTCTTCAAATAGTTGCTTATAATTTTTCAAGGTGACATGGCTCTAGGCACTGCTTACAAAGGTAGAAGTGTTATGTGGATATTTCCTGCCACACATCTGTCAATCATTGATATTTTGCCTCTGTGCCTGTGTCTGGTGGGAACTTCAGTTTCACGTTTTTGTACTGATCATGTGATCTTGATAGTGAGGAAAGCTCTTCAACCGCCATAGGGGTTACTGGTGTATTTGAGTGGTGGTTGCCCAAGTCACTGTCCATGTCCTCTGTTTCTTCAGGGGAGACATCTCTGTCATATTCATTCTGTGCTTTGTGTGGTAAAAGAGGAAAACTTTCCTTGTATGCAGCCATTGTTATTGGTCACATTGGGAAATACAGAGTAACTCCTTCACCAACATGTGAAGGGCAGGATGGAGGTGCGCTTGACCCTAGGGTGAAGTGCAGTACAGCTGACAGCTAGTGTGATTGGTCTGTGCAACCCTGCCAAGACTCACATCATTTTACACACGGTAGAGTAGGGCAGGACAACAAATGTCTCTCTCCTTATCCACAGAGCTATACAGAGCTATCCAAGTATAGCAAGAGGGTACTGGTAGCTGCATGAAACGGTCACCCACTGTGGTGCCCAGTAAAACAGAGCAGGAACTGGTATTAATAGCCTGGTCCACAGGAAATATGACAGAAAAGCAAGGACATCTATTCCCTGCAGTGTTTGGGGAACACTGCATCTCTGTTGCCTTCCTATGGACTCTTTATTTGCTTTTTGTGCTTTTTTAGGTAGTGACCATAGTTGTAGCCTTATGTAGGATATGAATAGCTTGCTCGGTATTTCCTTATCCATTTATTTGAAAGTTATTCTTATGTTTGTCAGCAGACAGTTTGTCTCCTTAACTATTCTCCTAACATGGGACTCCACCAACAGGTTAGGGACAAAGTTGACTCCCAAGTCCTCACACACAGACTCTTGAAACTTATTTCCTGATAGTTGATAATTTTATTGAGGCCTTCTTTCACTTTGTCCCATCCTTGTTACTTTACATTTGTAGAGGTTGATTTTCATCAGCCATATATCAGGCCAACTTTGGAGTGTGTAAGATGATGCAGACCTTGCTTTTCTCTTTTCTCATGACTTTTGCATCATTTCCAAACATATTTAGGTGAAGGTCATCCCTTCAGGCAGGTCATTTACATAGATCAAGAAGAATAATAGTCCCAGGCCAAAACCCTGTGGAACTGCTGGTTATCTTGGCCCATTTGGAGAAGGCTCATCTAACATACATCCTTTGTTCCCTTCCACTGAGATAACCTTATAACCACTGAAGTACTATCAATCTTATTCCTGCCTGGTGATCCATCTTCTTAATCAGCCTCCCATATGGTACAGTGTCAAATTCTATCTGATGATCCTGTCTGGTGAGAGAGGCTTACACTCATGTGGTCCTGTCTATTGAACACTCTTTACTGTCATACAACTTCTTAAATTTGTGTATGCTTTTAGCATTAACCATGTCCTCAGTCATTCTGTTCCATATATCCACCACTCTTATTCTATATAAGTACTTCTTTACATCTCTTTAACAAGTCTCTTGTTTAATTTGATGTCCTCAGGTTGCTCTATTTCTGCATCTCTTGAAGAACTGTTCACTGTCAATATCACTGATCAGGTTTAAAAACTTAAAGGTTTTGATCAGGTCACCTCTAATCTTTTTTCTTCCAAGATTGGCAAATTTAGAGTCATCCGTCTTTCCCTTAACTTAGATATCTTCATTCTGATACCATCTTTGCTGCACTTCTCTGGACCTTCTCTAATATCTCTGTGTGCTTCTTTAGGTGCGATGACCAAACTTGAGAAGAATATTCTTGTTTTGGCTTCATATAGGATGTGAACAGCTTGTTAAGTATTTCCATATCCATATACTTGAAAGCTATCCTGATATTTGCCAGAAGACAGTTTGTCTTCTTTACCATACTTCTAATGTGAGAATCAGGTGACAGGTTAGATAAGATGGTGACTACCAGTCTCTCACACACAAATCCTGAAGCTTATTTCTGCTGGAAGATCAATGTTTTGAGGCCTTGATTCACTCTGTTCCATCCTCATTACTTTTCCTTTGCTTGGGTTGAATTTCATCAACTATGTATCAAACCAACTTTAGAGTCTGATTAGGTCTTCTTGTAAGCTAATGCAAGCCTCCTCACTTTTCACTTCCCTTATGACTTTTGCATCATCTGCAAACATATTCAGCCTCCCATGCAGGGTTGCATGAAACACTTTCTGGCATTCAAGTTATTAACAATATACCTAGCCTTCCCTTTTGTCTAAGACAGAGCTCACTCTTTCTCATAGAAATCTAAGAGGTTCTGTAAACATAACCTCCTTTCTGAAAACTGTGCTGCTCTCACTTAGCTAATTTTTCCTCTGTAGAAAGTCATCCATCTACTTTTTGATTAATTTTTCCATTACCTTATGACTGCAATTGTCAAGGAGACTGGTGGTTCAGCACCTCTTCCTAGTACCCTTTCTTATAGATGGCTATGATGTTTGCTCTTTTCCACCCCTTGGCACTTTGCCTTTCTACAGCAACATTTTGAACAGTATTTCAAGGGGTCTTTATGTATATTTGCACACATCTTCAGCACATATGGTGAAATTTTATAATAACCATGAGTCTTATTTGATTATTCTCTTAGTGTCTTTTATTTTTTAGATATCTCAGTGTTTTCCAAACTATCCTCCCATCTCATCTCTCTAGCAATGTGGCTATCGTGTCTTCCACTGTAAAACCACTTTTGAACTGATTATTCATTTCCTCGTATATCTTTACACCATCATCAACTATTTTTCTCCTCTAAATTTCATAATCTGATTAGCTGCTCTGTAACTTACAATCTATTTTCTCCACAATACTATTTTCAAATTTTTGCATCATTCTGTCTAGTTCTGCTCTACTTATTCCTTGCTCTCTTATACCTTGCTTTTTGACATTTCTTTTTTATAAACCATTCTTCCCTCATTCTTAATCTTTTCTTTGTTCTTGAGGCTAGAGATACATGTTCTCACTTCATTGTAAATTTCACAGAACCTGGTTCCTGGCTACTAAACTCCACATCCCAATCTATGGTACTATGCTGATTGTTAAGTTCTATGTAGTTTGCACATGTATGTATCTTCCCCAAGTCCTGTCTCATCTCTTCTCTTTTAATTCCTTGTTTACCACATAATGAAACTTTTTCCTAGTGTAGTGGTGTATCATATATGATATTTTCAATGTCTATGTTAGTCTTTGGGAAGATGAGATCTAATAATGAGGGTGAATCAGTCCCTCTCATACTAGTTTGTTCAC
>JAYMFT010058119.1:0-15007 GCA_038088735.1 Panulirus argus | reverse complement strand
AGAGAGAGAGAGAGAGAGAGAGAGATTAAGGGGAAGAAGGCAGCCGGGAGTGGTAAGGGAGTCACTGGAGGGAGGGAGGGAGGGAGAACCTTGTGGTAATGGAGGGAGGGCGGGCGAGTTGATCCACTTACCTGTTCGTGGCTGTAGTGCTAACCCCTGTATTTTATGTATTCAAATGGGATTATTCGAGGCCAGTAAAAACACGGAAGGGGGGTGGAGCTTTATGCTGGGTGTTCTGTGTGACTCAGGACGGTGTTGGCTCCTGATGGGGTGGGGGGAAAGGGGATTTGGGAAGGGGAAAGGAGGAGGAAAGGGAAGCGAGGGTGGGGGATGGAGTTGGGAGTACACTGGAGGGAGAGACAGCAGTTGGCCTGATGGTCCATGACGAGGTCACCTGCTGGAGGACAGTGAGTGATATTATCAAGATTTCCCTCTCTAATTAGTCATGGAGACAGGGTACTAAAGCAGAGGATACCTTCCCTCTCCCCCCACCCACCCACCAACCACCAACCACCATTCCCTTTGGCAGCAACAGACGGCAGGAGAAGGCTACGGGGAGCACCGTTTAATAATAAGGATATACTACCGTGGAAGTTTTATAGGAAAGTGCGGATTGGAACTTGCATCTAAAGTGCTGCTGCAGCGACAAAATATGAGGAGACTGAAATCTGAAGCCAGAAAGGAGGAGTTAATTCTACGATTGCAAAATACATGGATGAGCAAATCACTGTTGATAAGGTTTACCTAATTATAATTGATATCTTGAAGGTATGTGTGTACACTGCTCCGTGATTTAAAGGTATTGATAGTTATGGCACCGACGACGACTTCTGACGGCAGTTTGTTCCATTGTTGTGCGAATGTGTTGGCGAGGGACATTAACCCTACGTTGGTATCACTACTTTCCAGTTGTTCAATGTCTGTCTGACGTGGAGAAATTGTCATATTGTGGGTTGGAAGTTATTTAGTATTTTGAAAAATATCTGTTTGATTTCCTCGGAGTCTTTGCTGTTTTAGAGAAAATTGGCTTGTTAGTCTGTCTCCGTAAGATTTATTATTTTTGAGCGGTTGGAGGGAGGGGAGGGAGGGGGAGAGGGGAGGGGAAAGTGAGGGAGGGCGTTAGGAGGAGATGGATGTCCGTGGGAGATGGAAATAACAGGTATTATGAGACCTAGGGAGATGATATAGTATGGGGGTATTGGGGGTTACTGAGAGGAGGAAGTTAGATAGAGAGTGGAGGTAGATGGGGGGGATGGATGATATGAAGAAGGGGAGAGATAGAGGGTGGTGGAATGTTCTAGTGAGGATAAGTGTAGAGGGAAAGAGAGAGAGAGAGAGGACAGAACAGGTAGAGAGGGATAGTGAGGGAGTGGTGAGAAAACTGAGTAAGAGAGTTGAGAGCGGGAGATAGTCAGAAGAAAAATCAGGATAGAGAGATAGGAACAGAAGAGAAAATGGCGAGACAATAAAGAGAATGGCTAATGAGGTGTAAGGTAATAAAAGCTGAAAGTTTGGTCGTCAGATGTGTCGACTCCACAAGGAAAAGAAAAAAACTTATACTGTTAAAGTTTCTCCCATTTTGATTAATGTGACTTGATCATCTGACAGGACATGCTTTTATTACTATTATTGTTTATTATTATTATTATTATTATTATTATTATTATTATTATTATTATTATTATTGTAATTATTATTATCATTATTATTATCATTATCATTATTATTATTATTATTATTATTATTATTATTATTATTACTATTATTATTATTATTATTATTATTGTTGTTGTTGTTGTTGTTGTTGCTATTACCGTTAGTACTCTCGTCAGTTATATATGTATGGTGCATGATGGGAAGGAGAAATTCCAAGGACATTATTTTTACACGATCAAGCTGCTAGTTAGCCTGGGATGGTAATTTACCAAGATATAAAATCAAAAAGGTCAGATCTTCCAGAGTTATTTGTGGACCTGCAGACTCCTCCCGTGTGGTTGTTGCACGTCTCCGAGAGGACCCAAGTGTTTCTGTATTTGTGGAATGTCCTGCAGCAAACTTAGAATATCTGTTTTGAAGCATTGTAAATAAGAGATGTCCTTTTTCTTTGCTATAGGCTATAAATTTACAGACTCTTCGACTGTATTGTTCGTAATAAGTTTTCCATTTTACGATTGCACTAAGTGTGTGTGGAAAAGCGTTGTTGTAGCCTTAATGTTGCAAAATTATCAATAACAAAACTTTGTTTAGTTCCCTTAGCTGGAGGGTGTGTGTTCTTATATTAAAGATATACTGAATGGTACTCATCCAAGACTCTCCTTTTATACTGGTTGTTTCATATTTCATACTCGATCGATAATGATACACTTGTTGTTTGATATTTTCCTTTATGCTGATAATTGTCATGCATCCGTGTCTCGTGATTCTATTTAAAAACCTTTATCTAAGGCTACTCTCTATGCTTGAAATTTACATGATGGAGATGATTAGGTGAATCATGATTTTCCTCTGTCAAGTTCAGGTTAGGAGAAGAGAGCAAATCCTAGATGATGTTTTCCAACTCCCATGACTTTATCTAATTCTACGAATTGTATCACAGAAATCTTAACGGTTACCAATTCAGTTTCCATTCAATGGTAAGAGTGACTAGTTTATTGGAACCCTGTGTTCGTTGCACAAAAGCTTACAGAGTTCAAAATGCGTCTCGTTTGCTCATTGTGATCAGATAATTACAACATTAGACATGATAGCTTTAGGCCATTACTCTAGTTTACGGTCTTGTCATAAATAAGGTGAGCCATTTACTTGACGTGACAAAAGCGTATAATTTCAAATATCAAGTATCATTCAGCTGATGATAATGTTAAGTGCTGTATCTTGCAAATCTTTGTTTAAACTTAAATTTAAAAGCATAAGTTCTCACAGTTTAAGACTTTAGTGTTCTAGCGTCAAATCATATCCCTAGTCACACACTTTAATTTCATTGAATTAATATTTCCGTACAAGCTAAACTGTCATTAGCATCTGTAGTTTAGTCTCAAGGATGCAGTGACAACATCTTGTAGTCTACTGGTCTTTTCACTTTCTCTATAAAGATGACGATACACTTCATAATGTGATAGACGATGAATTTGCTGACCCATCAACACTCTCTTACTTGCTTCAGATTCACCTGTTCGTTTCTTTCTTATTACATGTTTTTAAGTACTTATCCGAACCCACTACAACATTCAATAGCCTCTTTGACTAATGCAAATTTACTTAAGGCTTCACCCTTATCATGGTCTTGTTGACCTATATGAGAGTGAATTAGCAGATTAATTTTGCATTACTTTACCAGTATTGTGCACACATATGTATCTAGCATCTGAGCCAAGCTTGTTACACTCTGGCCACAAGATGTTCAGAGCAAGTAGAGAGAACATAGGGCCAGGGGTAATCAAACTGTCTGTGGCGAGCTAGATCTTCTCCATATTGTTTATCATGACGTTCCACTCAAACCTTGGACTTCTGTGCTGAGTTGGTCCCCTCCCAGTGGCAGAAATGACACAGCCGTCAATACTGACGATCACTTTTATGTTTCCATTCTTGAAATTCTATGTTCAAGAGCACCATCTCCACCATGATAAAAGCGAGGATTATGTGAAATTAGTTTCTTAAAATGCGTAGGCAGGTGTGGTAATGTCAAAGGGGATTATCCCCTGTGCGGCGGGAAGTGCTGTTACTTCCTAATGTTGTACAGCTGGTGTGATCCAAACAAACGTCTCACGTCATCGTACGTGAGGAGTCTTTCTCCTACTGTTGCGCAGGAACTTCTCACCATCTGCTACATAGTGGCATTCTATCAGCCGTAGAGCGACCTCTACCATCATCGGCTGTGGATGAATTATCACTTCCATTAGCACGAGAGTAACAGCCCATTTGCCTGAGGTGCTGAGTGGTCTTCCTTCACTAAGAGCTGTTTAAGGACTTTCTAACTGCTGTGATCTCTCTACGAACAGTTTTGGAATGACATACAGCTTCCGTGCTATACTGGTCTTCCCATCCAGCACTGTCATCTACAGAGTGACCTCTTACCACCGTTCGCTGTAGGTAAACCCGCACAGCCTTCAGCTGTGGTGTGGAAGCCATCAACATCAGCTTTGCAGTGACCTTCCGCCAACGTCATCCTACAGAGGGACTCTCTGAATGTAGTTATAGGCTAACACCCATTACTATTGATTAAATAGGAACGCCACCACCACTCACACGTGTCAGCTCACTGTCATCAGTTATAGTGGAACCTTCCCTTAGTTTTAGTCGCTGAATAATGTGCCATCCCCAACAGCTGAAGAAAAAAAACCCTCACCATCATCAACTCAAGAGGTACCCCTCACCATCAGCTGTGCAGTGACTTTTGAATATCACCAGATTTAGATTGACCCCCACAGTCACCAGCAATAGACTGAACCTCACCATCATAATCTGTAGCGTGATGTTCCATTCCTACCACCTGTGGAGGGAACTTCCTCTAGCAGCTGTGGAGGAGACACCAAAAACTAGTTGCTCTATAACTAAGTACCATCAACTACAGCATGATATCCTATTATCGTCAGTTATAGATATTGGTTGTAAGTAGTTCTCCATCATTATCAGTAAGAGCGAACCCAGCGACGGTAGGCGATTCCCATTATCCTTCTCTGCAGGAGAACTCCTAACCACCATCAGCGGGAGAGTGCTCTCCTGCCTCTAGAGGATATAAAGCTACTTTTTCTGCCATCACACGTTGTCGAGTGGTCTCCTCCTTCCATCAGTTGTAGGAGAGCGTCCCACCGCTACCTGTTGTAGAGTTGCTCCACTTTCATCCCCTACACAGTGGCCCCTATTATCATTAGCTGTAGAAAGATTCCATTTGTAGAGCCTGCCCTTCTCCCTCACCCCACTCCACATGTAGTGGTAGACTGACCTCCTATCACTAGGAGTTGGTGAGTGACTCCCAGCACCATCGGCTACATAGGCACCAATTCCTCCGGCAGCTTTAGTGGGAGCTGCTTCCACTGTTCGAACTATATAGTGATCTCCAACAAGATTAGATGTAAAGGTACCGCACTATTATCATCAACTGAGAGTCCCCTACCACCAGCAGCTACAGAGAAACTTTTCACCACATTACATAGAGAGTGACCTTCAACCTTCACCAGGTGTACAGAGACTTTCCATTATACTTGACCGTAAAGTTACCTTGTTACCTGTAGATTGACCTCCCGCCCAAATCAGCCGTAGAGTGAGCCCAGCCGCCAGTAGATGGAGATAAACTTAATACCACCACCACCAGCTCTACAGAAAGTCTCACCTCCATCACCTACAGTGTACCCCACTTACATCGGCTGTAGGGTGACCTCCCACAATCATCAATTTAGAAAAACATTTCATCACCATCATATGTAAGTTAGGTCTCCACCATTATCCGCTGCTTCGTGATTATCCCATTGCCACACACTGTCATGGAAGCCCCACTGACATCAGCTGTAGAAAGGCCCTCTATACCATAAGGTGAGGGGGTAAGCTCTTGCCATCAGCGGTTGATTAACACCCAACTGCCAGCTGCAGAGAGACTACCACCCCCTACATCCTGTAGTGGCTGATCCGACCTTCATCAACTGTAGCGTGACCTTCCACCACCATCAGCTGGTAACGCGTTTCACGTCACCATCAGTTATGGAAGGGGATCCTCATCACCATTAACTGCAGTGGAGCCTCACTAACGTCAGGAGTTGAGGGACTCCCTCACTCGTCAGTCGTAGAGGGACCCGCCAGTGCGGTCAGCTGTTGAGGGAACCCATTATCAGCCGTAGGTGGGTCCCCTTCCATCATCATCATCTGTACGAGTACCAGTGTGGAGTGATGGCCAACTAAGGTCTGTTGCAAAGTGATCTCCTATGAACCACCTCACCTACCATCATCTTTGGAAAGACCATCCATAAAGTTCAACTGTAGACGCGTACCTCTCACCATCATCAGTTCTAGGGCGATCCCTGTCGCTAGTCAGCTATAACAGACCCTCGGTACTGTGAGCATTACAGTGACCTCCCATCTGTAAAGTGTCCAGTCACCATCACCCGCTAAGCGACTCCTCGTCACTCTGAGCAGTAAAGAGAGAGTCATTACCATCACTTGTGGTGGTTACATCCATTACCAACAGATGCTTAAGGATCCCTTCTTACATCAGATTTAGAACAACTCTGCCACTAACATGTGTATAATGATCTTTCACCCCGATCAACAACAGTAACCTTCCACAATTATAGTGTGTGGGACAATCTCAGATCATCGTATGAATGACCTCTCTTTATAAAGCTATTCGCAGAAAGACCTGCTATCATGACCAGACTCCAGTCACTCGGCTGAAAAGTATCTTTCCGCCACCAGTATCCGAGGAACGACCGGCCACCACCTTCAGCTGTAGAGTGACCTCTCTATCTTATCAGTTAAAGAGTGACCTCCCGCTCACGACTGTTGTAAAGCGGCCCCAATCCCTTACCCATGACCAACTGCAGAGCTACCCTTAACAACATCACCTAAAGAATCTTGTTTGATTGCCATCAGAGATTACATGACTTCTCATCACCATCATCTCCACAGAGCCGCCACCTCCAGTAACTGCTGAGTAACGTTTTACCACTCACCAGCACCAGCCTCAGAGGGGTCCCGACTAGTATTCTCAGTACAGTGACGCCACCTCTCACAACTATCAGCTGTTCTCCTAACCTCCACTGCGTCTGGTTTTCCGAAGAGAAGTTACCATCATCTTCCCTAGAGAAGGATTCTATCACCAGGTGCACCAGATGTTGCACCAGTAAATCCAGAAGGACTTACCATCTTCACCAGTCATGCAGAAACCTCATAGTCCCATCTGTACCACTACCGACTGCACCGGAACCTTCCTTCAACTTCAGCTGTATAGAAACATCGCATCATCGTATGTATAGTAACATCTCAACCGCTGTATAGTGAGGTCCCAACATCTGCTGTACAGGTATTAGGACAACTGACCAACGGTTCTACAGTGGCTTCTGACTCCAACCAACCAACCAACCACTACTTGCATATAGACCTTCTACCATCAGAATGTAAAACAGACCTCTTAGCACCAACTGTTTAATGGTTTATCACCGCCATCAGCTGAGGTAACTTCTAGTACCAGCTGTAAATGGGCTTCTCAACCCTAAGCTTTACATGAATCCTACGTCACCACCTATTCAGAGACCTCGAGTCACTTCTCGCACAAAGCCATTCCACTAGCAGCGGTCGGGGAGACTTACACCATGAAATGTACAGAGAGAGAGAAACCGTTACCAGGGAACCCAAACCGCCATCTAATAAGAGAGCTCCCAGCACCATTTGTAGATGGGTGTTCCGTGTCATCATTATACAAGAACCACACACCAACAGATGTACAGACACCTCCCACCACCTGCTGTGGTGACACCTCCCACGTGAAGCTGTCAAGGGACAAACAGCAACAACTGTAAAGGGACCTCCCACAGTGAGCTATACAGGGACCCACCACCAGACGTGTTGGGGTGTCTTACCATCGCCTGTTAAGGACACTCCTGACATCACCGGTATAGGATCCTTCCTTCACCAGCTGGACATGATGCTATCCGCATCACAGCTATATGGCTAGAGATCTTCTGCCTTCGGATGTAGTGATCTTCCAAAGTCTTAGTAATCTCGACACAAACGCCACAATAGAATATCTCCACATTTCCACTGTCAGCTCTTGAAGACCTTATGCCAGCAGTATGAGCTGGAAAGAGACCAGCAGCTATAGATTGACCTCTCCCTTGTATAACCAGATGTTCAGGAGCAATTCATCATCACAGCAGCATCACAAGGTCTACAGAACCTATCACCAACACGGATAACGTACAAGAATATACCAACACCAGCAACAGTACCGTGACCTCTAACAGTATATGAACCTATCATCGTCACGTTACCATCACCATCTGTAGTCACCTCACTATTAACACCACCTTCAGCTGTACAAGGATTTCTCACCATTAACGACAGCTGTACAGTGTCTTCTTACTTCTTCCAACAACATACTAACCTTTCTCCAATACCATCAACTGCTCAGTAACTCCACCAACACAACTTACATGCGAGCCTCAAAATAACACTTTCATCACCAAAAGTACCTATCCACAGCCACCACCACCAGCTGTGCAGTGGTATTTCTCCATCCCCGGCTGCACAGTAATCTTTGACCAGCAGTAAAATGTACACAGCAACAGCATATGTGTGCGGTTGACCAACAACCATTATCAACAGCTTCAAAAAGACCTCGCTACCATTTTGCATATGACTGTCCCCATGTTAGATGTACACTGAATTCATACCGTCATCAGCAACTGCCATCAGCAGCTGCAGAGGAACCTATTCCCACCAGAGATTGCATTAACTCTTGTCATACAAGAGTTTTCACCACCACCATCATCTGTACAGGGACCAGACGCGGTCCTGCGTTTCCTAAGGAGGGCCTGCGCTCTTGTCGGTAGAGGGATGTTCTACCAGTACCTGCTACACAGGAAACTTGTACTTCCTCATATAAGATAGGAATTTCCTACTATTAGTTGAATAGAAACTTTCAGTGCCACCACCAGCGGAGTAAAGACTTTGCAGTCACCACCAACAGTCGTACAGAGACAGTATCTACCAAAAGATACTTCCCAAAACTAGTTTGACAAACAGTAATCAGGCTTGCAAGCTCTAATGATAACTGTCATGGGACCTTCCATCAACATCAGGTGGAGCGTGAGTGTCTTTTGCCAGCTAAAGTGAGATATTTTACAACCATCATATGCACCTGGCTCCCTGGCATCAGTTGCTGGGATTTTCCCATCTCCCGGGGTTCACTGACGTTTAGCTAACAGCTGCACTATTAGAAAACTGTACCAATAGCTGTGCAGAGTCTTTTACCACCAGCTACAAAAGGACCCTTCCCAGGTACCAGCTGTATGTGCATTTTGAACCACCATATATTTACTTCCTTGTAATAGATTTACAGGAACTCCACAATGCTCGCTATGTAATCTTTCACAGCAAGCATCAGCTGATTTCTTCATTCAAGAATCCCTTTCTCCGTACCAGGACTTGACCCAGGGTCCTGTGCCAAACGCTTTGGGACGCAGTCAAGATATTCATTATCACTCCATGGAAGACTGATGCTGGGTCTCAGCACGTGGCATTGTTTATTCTTGATCAAGGAACCGTATCCTAAGGTGAGAGAAGTGGGTACCATCCCACGGCCAGGGAGGGGTGGCCAGAGTTACTTTTTGTGTGTACTTCGGGTCGTTATTACTATAAAGACCACGAACTAAATTAATCCTCCTCACCGAAGCAGTTGTCGTCCTTCGTAGAAGTGGGAGACTGTGTAAAGTCTTATGAAACTTCTAAAAATAACCAAATAATCAACATCTCTGAGTTCTTCGCATGGTAACGAATTTGTTAATAGGAATTGTTTCCAGTAGTTCTTGAGATATGTACGCTGTTTTTTTTCCTGACTTACAATTTCTTGCAGCTTGGAGATAGCAATCATTTCAAATATTCACTGAGTCATCGGTGTCTTTTAATACCGCTGTGAAATAATTCGACTCGAGAACTTTAGAACTGTATTAGATTTATAGAAGACTACTTGAAGAGGTACTTCAGTTAGCTCAGCGGTCGCCAGGTGTGTCTGACGCCTCTACATTACACTCTGTTCTGGACCAGAATCTTTCACCCACTCCCCACCGAAAACAAATATCTACACCCTGGTGATGGTTAGCTCGGTGGGTTGCATAACAAGACAAGTTCGGGTGTTGGTTAAAGTTGTCAGGTCTCTAGGTGCAGACGAGGTCCGCCCCAGCATGACAAACATCTCCAGGGAAGGAATAACTAAATGTTGCACTACCACACCCTGCAGGACCGAAGATCATTATCAAGACGAGGTCTACAGTACTTCACAAGTCGTCAAACACGTTTAGTGTCACATGAAGACAAATACAAGCAAGTGTTCATCCGAACAAACACACAGACACGTACACAACGCCAGATATAACTCTACATGACAACATGCCATAAGCTACAAGGTACATCGCTAAGCATTGCTTTAGCCTCTAAAGTTTTTACAGGAGAAACGGTCTGCCTAAAGATAAGAGCCAGGGGCAGGCTGAGACCAGGCAAATGTTAACTATAACAACGGCTCGTAAGACCGGCTCTCTCTCGACGCTTGACTCGGATGGGGTCAGGCAGTCGGCAGTCTTCACTCTATCAATTCGTCGCACAGGACTTTCTCAGCAAGATTAATAATCACAAGGTTATCGTCAGTTTCATCCTCGGTGTTGTATCACCACCCAGCGACTTTCGCTTGTTGTCACTGGTATACGGTGAGTCTAATACCTGCAAGTGTAAACATTAAGTTTATAAACTTCTATAAGCTTCCAAAAAAGTTCGTAATTAAGCTCATTAGCCTAAGTACATACGCTACAAATTAACTTACATTAGCATTATACAACCATGATTTTCCCAGCAACATTAAACTCCCGCAGCAAAGAATGCCGACCACCAACAGCGTGTCCTTGACCTTGCCGCTGGGGCTTTGCATCAACGCAGTTAATACTAAAGGAGGAGAATGATGTCGAATGCTTAAGAGTTATATAGAAAGCCCGGGAGGGAAGGAGAGTAAGGGAGGCAAAAGAAAATTGAAAGAGAGAGAGAGAGAGAGAGATTTTGTCAGGTAATCTGGAGTTTATCCACGTTAACGCCACAGAGATCCGTACTTGGCAATCATCCAGCGTCAGTCAAGGCATCATCAACTACAGTACATCACAGACAGAAATATTCAGTTCCTGTGACTACTCTCGTTAAGGAGGTAATGACTTTTGCTTTGCATTTATAGAGTTTTCAATGAAATATATAGATTATAGACACACTCACACAGTAATTGTATATCATATATTACTTTCAAGCGTTACCTTTGAGGTAATGTAGTAGTTACCGTGTGCAGGTGACACGGCTCTGGTTGCAGACTCGAAAGAGAAGCTCAAGAAGCGGGTGTTTAGGAGGAAGTTGAGAGTTTTAATGTGAACAAAAGTTAGGTAATGAGGTGTAACAGTGGGGCAAGACAGGATGGCTTGAGTGGGAATTTGGACGCGGAGAAGCTAGAGGATGTGTGGCGCTTTAGGCACCTGGGAGAAAGGAGTCATGGGAGAGTAGACAAAGGTCGTGGGTGCAGTGAGAAGTGTATTAGGGCAAACATAGTCATGTCTGAAGGTATAGGAGATCCACCAGTGATGTATGGATGCGACACTTGGGCACTAAATGCAACAGAACGGAAGAGGATGGATGTGTTTGTAGTGACATGGCTGAGAACAGGATGTCCAGCAGGGAGGGTTTTGATCGTGAAAGGAATAACAACAAAAGAATGAGGTTTGGTGGCAAGTGCAAACTGATCCAGAGAACTGCTTAGAGTATAGTGTAGTGAACTGGTTTTGATTTATGAATAGGATGAGTGAAGAATGAGTGACGAAGAGGATCACTGTGGTAGAAGTGGAGGAAGAAAGAGAGAAGGGAAGACAGAGAAGGATTGGAATGTGGAATCTACTGGCTGGGAGTTCCATTATATACAGGAACTTCTTAGAATTTTGCAGCTTCTTTCAGTTGCAGGGCTAGTCATTCACCTTTACAGTGTTGTCTTCCTTCTTACCATATAACCCTTTGGGGAAACCACGTGTGATTTAACATCATTTCTAAACTAGCTTAAATACACATAAGATATCTGTCCCACTCTCATCTGCTCGACGCTTAGATTCCAGTAACTTGCCATCCTTCACCAATCCATCAGCGTTTACGTCAATAAGCCATAACAGAGACCGCATCATGTCGGTTTCCTCTGTTCCACTAGTGCTGAAAGGGACGCTGCCTCTTGTTCCTGGGCCATCGAAATTTTATCATATAGATTTTTTCTCTGAATTTCAGTCTTCGTTTTTCTCTTTTGTATTTTCTCACTGTCTGTTGGCTTGCAGGTTTACCTTAAGACTTCCCTAGTGTTTTCTTTCATTTTGAATCCGTTCTTTTTCTGCTGTACGGTGAATTCCTATCCTTATGTTCAACCTAATGTATCTCTTTAATCGCTTCATTCTCCAGCATCTCCAGGATTATCTTTTCCTCATTTTCAGTCATATCCCTCTTGAGTTCACCATGCTCTTCATGAACACCAAATACTATGATAGATCTTTATCTCTTTAACGCATGCTTCATTATTCTAACGAATCGTTGACTGCAGTTTCCTTCAGTCAACTTCATTAACTTCTGTGTTGCTCATACTTTCAACACCCAACACTAAAACTTTGCTCGTTTCAAACATATAGGTATTATTGACTCTGTTTTTCTTAGCAAATACATTAGCATTCTTTTTTTCTGTTATTTTTTCGACCAGGCATCTTCTCCCTCGCATATCAAATGGGAATGCTGTTCACCCTGCAGATCATTCATTGTAACTTCCTCCTCCTCCCTTATCACATCTCTGGTATTCTTGTTGTCTTGGAGACATTAAACTTAACCAAATATAGTCTACCCTACTGAAATATCCAGTCTAAGTCTAGGTTTATGGAAGAAGTTGGGTCAAGACGAGATGCAGATCGAGTGAAAGAAGAGGGAGCACAAATGAATGATATGGTGGAATGAAGTGCTAAGTCGTCAGCGTTAAGGTGTATTTGGCCGTTTGTGGAAGAAAGGAAATCGTTGATAAAAGGAGAAGAAGCGAAGAAGACAGGACAGAACTCTGGAGGACACCGGTACTGAAGAAAGAGGGGGGGAAGCTGATCCATAAACAAACACAGAGATGGATAGGCTGGAGAGGAAGCTAGATATCAAGGAGCAAAGTGAGGGAGGGAAGCCAAAAGAGGGGAGCTTAGAGATGAGACCCCAGTACAACGCCCTCTTAATAATTTTGGATATGTCAAGGGCAGCTACATAGAATTCGCCTAGATCTTTCAAGGATATTGACCAGACATTACTAAGATAGAAAAAAATATTTTTGTGGATCTTGCCTTACAGAAGCCATATTGGTGATCAGAGAAAGAGTATGAGATTCAAGATGTCTGTGGATATGGGTTTTGAGGAGGGATTCATTGACTTTGGAAATCAAAGATATCAAAGCAAGAGGGCGATAGATAGAGGGGTTAGAACGGTCACCCTTTTTAGGGATGGGAAAAGTGCTAGTCTTTAACCAGAAACGGAACAGACGAGCAAGCACAGGTGCAAATTCATATGGACACTTTTTCAGTACACAGGTATGGGTGCCATCAGAATCATAAGTTTTGCATATATCCAGAGAGAGAAACACTTTACAAACAGTTCGAAGAGAGATTAGGGAAGAGGCGAAGGATTAGTAAGAGGAGCCTCAGGGGGTGAAGAAATGACAGAGACATCCAAGGTGGAGTTAAAGGAGAAACGAGAACTAAGGAGAGTTGCTGTGCATACGGAAGAGATAGTTATACCGTTAGAACATAAAAGCGCAGGAAAGGTAGAGCGACAGAAAGACCTATCAGTGGACAACAAGGAGAGATTATCGCACTCCCTTTTAATAAAGGAACGCTTTGTCTCAAGGGTAACTTACTTGAAATGATGATGGGCAGTGATAAGTACTAAATAGGAGTCGGAAAAAGAAGAGTTTTCTCAAGTCTGATATGCCTGATCCCTTACCTAAATAACATCAGAAAAGGAAAGACTGAACAATGGATTGGAAGAAGAAATCGTCTTGGAGGAAGAGGGGATAAATGCTTCCATTCCCGCAAGAAAACCTCTGGTATGCGTCTGGTGGAGACAGAAGCATCACTACATACGAGACAGTAATTTACCCAAGGAAAGTTAGATAAAAATGTTCTTAAGATATTCCAGTCAGTTTCATCTAGATGTCAATGACTATGTTTAAAAGGGGTTGCTGGAGGGGAAGAAAACATTACAGACATCTACAGACTTCATTAATTTAGGAAGGTCGTCAGCCATACTTGAATATTTGCTTCGTTCAAAACCATACGAGGTATCACCCATGCCTCAAGTCATGAGTCTAGTCGATATTCACTAGATATTCTTGCTCCATTGAATTTTCATCCGCGAATAATGCAAGCAAATACAGCCCTCTCATTAACACAGACCGCTTCAGTACTATTTCACCCAGCGTAAGGGACTAAGACCCTTACAAATATAATGATTCTTTCTGCAACGTCGTTGATAATCAAACATACACAGTTTTGTGGGGATGGTGGCCCAGTTTTCACAGGCTTACCTTTGGTATCTTTCCCGTTCCAGTTTTTCTTCCTGCATCACAAGTTTTCACTCTGCCATTTGGTAGTATTGTTTTGTTGCTTCATATATATATTTTTGCTGTGTCCACACGCTAGTCTCGCATGCCACTTTTTGTATTGTGATTATCACGTGTGAAACGGATCTTTACTCAATAATCTTTAGTTGTTGCTGGCCATTAAATCCAATTACATACATGCTTTTCATTTTGCGATCAGTCATAGATGTCTTGATGATAAATAATTCATATTCGTCCTAGAAAGGAAGAGAATGTGGCTGTATACACCCAGTTCGCTGGCCAGAGTCGCAGTGTTGCCCCGTCGTCAAATCCGTTTCTATATTTTTCCTTACACAAGAATTTCAATTTTTGCTCTCGATCTGCAATTCTAACTTCCCTGAATATCTGAATTTCCTGCAGTATTGCAGCACTTCAGCCAAACTTGTTCTCTAGGGTTAACGTCCAAGTGTAACGTATCAAAAATATAAAGTTTCTTCAATATCTTCCGTAAGCTTCGTGCGTGATGCACGTTGAGCTCGTTGACATTTACCCCTCAACTTCTATCCAGGATTTTCACTGAATAGTCTGTGACCGGAACCAAGTGTAAATATATATATATATATATATATATATATATATATATATATATATATATATAGAGAGAGAGAGAGAGAGAGAGAG
>JAYMFT010058108.1:0-15007 GCA_038088735.1 Panulirus argus | reverse complement strand
CCGCCTTGCCGCACTTCATCTTCCGCAAGGCTTTCACCACTTCCTCTCTCTCCACCAAACCACTCTCCCTGACTCTCTCACTCTGCACACCACCCCGACCAATACACCCTACATCTGCCACTCTATCATCAAACACATTCAAAAATCCTTCAAAATACTCACCCCATCACTCCCTGTTATCACTTCCCCCCTTGAAAGGATTTTCATTATATATTCTGCTGCAATTAAGTGTCTGGTATTTCACATGCGGTTTTAAGCAATTAGTATGGAATAAGTCGATATTACATCCTAAACACTTCACATCCATTTATTATCATCTAACACATTCAGCAGTCCCTCAAAATACTTCACTATCTACTCGCTTCACTACCAACCTCATTTGTTCACGTGTTCTCCTTATACTATTCACCTCCTTCCAAAACTTTCTTTTTCTTTTAAGTTCAACAAAATGGTCAAGTCTGTGCTCTCACTGGCTGTTGGCATTTTGCCACTTTATCCTATACTTTTTTTAATTAATCTTTGTATGGTGGAACCCTTTTATCATATGATTCCAAGGGAAAATTCTCAACCTAATTATCACACAAAAATATGAATATAATATTATGGTTAGAAACATACAGCACAATACAAATAAGATACTAATGAAAGTATCTCATTAAGAAGTACAGCTTAATCCTTACAACGTCAATTACAACTAAACTCGTTATACACATTATAATAGTCATTATCATAGTCAAAGACTATAGACCGTAGCTGTCAACTGAGAGTTTGTACATCCCACATGGTTCGGTGACTCTCCCCCAAATTGGAACTGGCGTCAGGGTCTTGCAAGATGCTGCCTCCATGTAGTGGCTGCCTAAAACTTCTCAAATAAACAACAAATTAGTAAGTGGCTGCCTAAAACTTCTCAAATAAACAACAAATTAGTAACTGACAGCTGCCACCCACTTAATGATGACTCATTTTCCTCATTTTAATTTGTATTCGCAATTATTTAAGTAGATTATAGATATTATAACATCAAAATGCTATATAAGCGTGTGTGATGTATTATAATCCAAAAATAAAAAGATGCAATATTTCTGAAGAATGTTTACGAGTTGGCAATTCCAGATTACTTAGTATCCCTATAAATCCAGCACTTTAAATTTTTTAATGCCCTTTACAGTTTACTCATCACTATGAGCATGTATTATATAACATATCTATCTATGTATATATCTGATGCCTTTTCAAATTAGAACTCCCTCAAAGGGGTGGCCACAGCAATAGAGTCACCATAAATAAAGTACTCTAGTGCCGCATAGCCTTTAGTGCCTCACCTTTAACAGGCCACTAGCAGAGGGCAAGTTTTGTGCAGTGTTTGCAGAGGCTCCTACCTAATATTCCTAATGACTACTTCTATCTAATGATCCAACCTACTACTTTTACCTAATTTTTCTACCTAATGCTCCTGCCTAAATATACTACCTACTGCTTCTATCTACTGCTCCTAGCATTTTGCCAAAAGGCAGGGCTAGCACATAGTGCTCACAGCAGGAAAATCTAGAGTTACAAAGAATGAGCTGTGTGAGTTAAGTGTTGTCAACTGTTACAATGACAGGGAGAGATTGTATGTCTGTGGACAGAATGCCAGTAGTCCTTATGTTAGTGAAGCAGAAAGAAAAGACAGCTACCTGGGTCAGAGAAAAGCAACTTGATAACCTCTAAAGTGCTGGCTCACTAAGCAGATGTCACTAACTTTCCTGATTCCCTCGTGGGCAATGTTGGTAATATAACATAAGGCATAAATATAGATTTTTATCATAAGTACTCATGAGTTGGCGACACAGTACCGCTTAGAGTCCCTTTAAATATGGCTATTTGATTTTTTCATTCCATATTTCCTGTTTGCTCATCATAATGAGTGTAAAAAGCATGAAATCTGTCACAATCGGGGAAGGTTGTGCCATCCTGCAGGTATCACCCATAAATACCTTAATTTTTCTCTTTCCTGATATCAGACGTTTTTAAGAAATATTAATGCTCAGTGTGGAAATTTTATGGTTTTGGCTTGATAAAAGAAAAAGATACTGTAAAAGATAAACAATTACCAAATTCATACTATGCAGGAGAATTGACAGTTTTCAGAAATGCAGCTGGAAATTCATTGCATAGTCACAGGGTTAAAATATTTTTAAGTGAAAATACAATACAATAAGTACAGGCATCTTACAATGACTTATCTTTAATCCAAACACTCAACATTTAGTCAATGTTCCCCAAAACTTCACCTCTGGTATGAGTGATCACTGCACTAAAAATGTCACACTGGAGGTATACTGCTTCACTTTATCAACATGCTCACATATTGTAGTGGTCACTCCAAGAGCTTTAGTGATATCAATATCATGCTGACCAGCATCAAAGTCCCTTTACATGTCTAACTTCACCTCCAAGCTGCTTGATGCTCTTCCTAGTCTGCTACTTCCCACAAAATGTGAGACTTTCCCCTCATACAGTAGTTGCTGTAGGAAACCATACTCCCCAGCAAACATGAGTGCCTGCCATTCCTATGTGCCATTTCTAATCTAAATTTTCCCTGTGTTTACATTATCTAATTTATTTCTTCATGGACACTGTATAAGCAAAATGCCAAAGAGCATTGATTAAGTGTAAAACTCCCTTTTCTGTTTCATGACCAATTTAACTTCCTCATTCCACTACTTGCTACCATTTCTCACGTTCACATCTTACTTTCTGAATACTACTATACACTTAAACATTACTTCCCAAAGTATCTTCTCTCAAAGTTCATACTCTCACCCAATGCAGTTCTTTATTTATCTCTCCTGGTACCTCTGCTCATGTGCTACTTTCAAAGCTTCTTTACTTTCATCTCTTCTTTAACATGTCATTTCTATTCTCTCTAAAGCCACAAAATACTTTCATCACAAACATAGTTACAAAGCACTTGATATCACAGTACTAAAAGGAAACTATCCAGAGAGAATTTTCCATGTCATTCTCTGGAATTTTCCATGTCATGACAATTCAAACGTATATTTCATTGTAGATCCAACTGTCAGCTATCCTACTGGTAGTCGAGAAAAATCTCATTTCTACAACCTGAGTTTATTAACTTTCTATCATGTCATGACACAAAAGACATTTGGCATCATATGTCCGTAACAAACTTTTGTGTTAAATTTAAAACTGTAACATAATCATAAAAAAAAAAATTCCATTGGGAATATTTAAACTAAAGTCAATTCCACTTTAAATTTTAAACAAAATTCTGAAATGTACAAAACGTTCTAGGTAATAGATCTCCAGATCACTTAATGGTTAAAACTTCAGTTACAGGCTCTGAAGCCTAAATTATCTATGCTAAAATTGTTGATGGAGCAGAAAGCAACGACTGATAATATGACAAAACTGAAATCCAATCAGTCAAAAGTTTTCATTTTGGAATGTACCCCTAAACAAAGAATACATACATTATGACCTACTCTTTCTTTTCCTTGTCCACTGCAGGTTTCCAAAAGAGATTTAAAACCATCTTCAAGGATAGGATGACAGGGATGCTCACAGGCAGGAACAGAGGAACATAGATGGCATACCTGTGCAAAGAGATACATATCACTCTTACCATCCAACAATGAAATAAAATATGAGTAAAAAAGATACTGAGCAAAATTCTAACAAAAGGAATTCATCTTCACATAAGAGGTCAAAAGGAGACATTTACATATGCCTCACAGAGGCAATGTACTGTGAGGTGCAGGGGAGAAATACAGTGTTTACCCATAGCGTTTGAGGAGAGTCAAGCAGTGAAGAATGTACGTGATGATAACTTATGTCATAAATGACCTCTTTATTCTAATACATTATCTCCTTAATGCTTCCACAATTTAATAACTCTATATTTATCTTAAAATATATTTTCTGATCTAACCTCTGTGATCATTGTCAAATATTCCAGTACACCTATCATCACAAATTTTGAAACCTTGCCAAATTCATCCCTATATATTGGGTTTAAGCACCTTTCAGCACTCATATTTGAATGAGAGATACACTCATATGTTGCATGGTACTCACAACTCAACTCATCTCACATATCCTCAGAAATCTTCTCTCGGATCATCAGTATGGCTTCCATACAATAAGATCCACTGGTGATATTCTTCTCTATCTTACTGATGTTTGCTCATCAGCCTTAAAAGATTCTGGGGAATCCTTTGTAGTTGCCCTTGACATATCCAAAGCTTTTGATGGTGTGGCATCGAGGTCTCATCTCGAAGCTACCCCCTTTTGGCTTCTCTTCCTCACTTTGTTCCCTCATACCCAGCTTCCTCTCTGGCTGATCTAACTCCATGGTTGTTGATAGATCAGCCTCTCCCCAACCCCCTATCTCCATAAACAGCAGTGTCCTTCAAGGTTCTATCATGACCCCTACACTTTTCCCCTTTTAATCAACAATTTCCTCTTCCAAAAACAACCAAATACTCATACAATGACTACTCAACAATGCATAATGCATTCCTCCTCGTCCTTTAATTCTGCTCATTCTCCTCTCACTCGATCTGCATCTCGTCATAACACAACTTCCTCAACAAATTCAGATTACGACAGGAAACCTCAGTAGGGTGGACAAAATCTGGTCAAGTTTCATGCCTCCAAGTCCCAATTTCTACCCATCTCTCAAATGAAAATTCCTCACAACTTTCCTGTCTCCTTTGACAGTTCTCTAGACTCAGTGAACATACTTCATATCATTGTAACATCCACTCTTTCTTGGAAACCCATATTAAGGAAACAGCTATGTCTGCGTCTAGAAACCAGAGTCCAGTTTATATGTTAAAATTTCTTTTCTTAAGATAGTTGCTCCATTTATACAAAGGACTGATCCATCCTCGTATGGAGCACTGATCTCAAACCTGAGGCAGTTCTAGCTCTGTACCCTTACTTGACAGAAATGAGTTGAAAGTGGTCCAAGTTATAAACTCTCCCTGGCTAACTTCAAAACTTAACCCACTTGCCCTATGCCGTGATGTTGGTACACTTTCCCTTTTCTATAGGTATTACTTTAGTTTTAGCTCCCAAGAGCTGGCTGCTTGTGTTCCCCACCTCTAGCTAGACTGTGCAATACTCAGCAAGCTGCTACATCATGACTACTATGTGGCCGTAGGCAACTCAAGGGTGGGCCATTTTAATAAGTGTTTCTTTCCCAACACCTCGAAGCTCTGGAACTCTAACCTCTCATGTCTTTCCCAGTAACTATGACCTGGCACATTTTGAAAGAGTAAGTTTTTCACATCCTCCAAAATTCATAAATACTTTCCCTAGTCTCTTCTTTTTCCCTTTCATAATCCTCTCTATATTTCAATTATGGCCCAGCCTTGATGTGGACTTCAGCCTGTGAATGGAGCCTCTGACATAGGGGAGAGAAAAAAAGCCTCAACTTTACTTAAGCTGGAGAATAAGAGAAAAGGCTCACCACAACTTGTCCCATCACATGCTTCCATACTTCTGATCAGCCTCTCTCTCCAAAACCCTCACATTCACCTCCTGCACAACCCCATCCACAAACATTATATACCCATGGTGACATAACACACCCTTAATGTAGACCCATTTTCACCTGGAACCACTCGCCCTCCTCTAATCCTATTCATGCGTATGCCTTATTCTCCCAATCAAACCTCTTCACAGCATCTATTAACTTTCCTGCCACACAATATAATTGTAGCACCTTCCACAAGGCATCTCTATTAACCCTATCATATGCTTTCTCCATATCCATAAATGCCTCATAAAAATCCCTCTTCCAAGTATTTCTCACACAAATTTTTCAAAGCAAACACCTGGTCCACACATCCCCTGCCACTCTGCTCCTCTCTAATCTGACATTCTGTGCATGTCACAACCCTGTCAATTGCCACTCTCTCAGGTGTATCAACAAATGCACACCTCTGTAATTTGAGTGCTATGTTGTCCCCTCTGTCTTTATATAATGGACTATACAGACATTCTGTCAGTCCTCAGGAAGCTCATCTTGGACCATAAATACAATGAAAACCCTTACTAACTCATCAATAATAATGTTATTCCCTTTCTTAAGAAATCTACCTGCAATCCAATCCACTCCTGCTGCTTTGCACCACTTACCCATGCATAAGGCTTTCACCATCCGGTCACTTTTCACCAAACCAATCATCAAGAGTCACTCCACTTAACTCCTCATCCCAACACCCTACATCTACCACCCTTTAATGTCAATCAACTGTCCTTCAAAATACTCATCTATCTCATTTTCACCTCTTCTTTGCCACTTCCCCATCTGCTCCTCTCAGTGATGCCCCCATTTGTTCCAAAAGAATTCAAACAGCAACAGACCATTGGGTCCTTTCACAGAATAGCTCAGTAAAATTTAGAAGGCCTACAGATAATTCAAAGAGAATATCACGCATATTGTCATTTTGACTATGGAGGTGCACATAATGAAAGTTATGGACTTGAAGCGAAGTATTTATCAAATCAATTCTTAAGTGTATCTACAGTACAGTACCAGCAGAAATTATGAGGAATGGGTAAAAAGAAAATTCATTTTCTTAGTACGTAGTGTGGCCACCATGTGCCTTCAAAACAGCTTGTATGCTTCACGTCATGGAGGCAGTATGGTTTCTACAGTAATCAAGGTTAATTCCATTCAACCAGATGTCTCTGATGGCTTCAAGAAGGCAAGGAATTGAAAAGGTGTTCCTTTCTTGAAGTTTTAGCTTCATCTGAGACCACAGCTCCTTGATGGGATTCAGGTCTGGAGAATTCCCAGGCCACTGAAGGACGTTCACCTGCTTGTTTGACAACCATTTCATGACCTATGCTTTGTCACATGTTGCACTATCCTGCATAAGGAAGTTGCAGCTGTAGAGCTCATAAAAATTAATCATCTGGTCATGAAGAACTTCAATGTAGTGGTCTCCATTCACTATGATGTTCTTGGGAAGCACATGAAATCCCCCATGCCTTAACTCTCCACTGAAGCAACCTCAAATCATGACAGTCATTTGCACATAATGGGGGTCAAGGGGATTCATGTGTGAGGGATGTCTGAACTTCCCACACCTCACTGCACCACACTAGAAAGTCAACTCATCACTCCATAAGACCCTTATCCAGTCCTCAACAGTGAAATGTTTGTAGTTCCTTGCAAAACTGAAAAGAGCAGCAAGCATCTTGCGAGTCAGGAGGAGTTCTCTGGTCGGGGAATGAAGTGGCAGGTTCAGGTGTTTCTGGCAATGCTCTTGAATGGTGCATTCTGCAACACTTCCGAGGAGGGTGGGATAGGCAAGCTTCAATAGTCTTGCTATGATGCATGTATTTATCAATACTTGCCTCTTGATAACCTCGTCAGTAGTCACTAAAATCTTTCTGGGATGCCCTGGTACAGATTTACGAGGAGGAACTTCACCTTGAGGGATATTCTTGGCTTTTGCAACAAGGCTGTATTTGGTTGACTTGCTCATCGCCTGTATGTTGACAAATCTTCTTCATCTACATTTTTGCATCCCTCAGGGCAAGAATCCAAGCCTTTTCTAGCTGGGTGAGGTTTTTGTACCCCATTCCAGGGTTTGGGTGGGCGGCAGTGGGACAAAAAGTAAATGAATAATAAAAAGGGCCTTTATTAATCCAGCAGTTCACAGCATATGTCCTCTTTCTAGATTGTCCCTTGAGGCACTGACACGCTCCTCAGTCCGTGGTGATGGGAACACAAGGGGGAGTTGCCAAGTGCTAATTAACTGAGATCTGAGAATTCAGTAGGCTGATAGATGCGGAAATTCTAAGGACACCCAACCACATAACTAAAGGTCTCATATTCCTCAGACTTTCAGTGGGTACTGTACTGCTTTCAACCATTCTACTTGGCAATTCATAACGTATGTTAAATTTCCTGTTGAACAAAAATACTTTGCCTCATTCAAGGTAAATCGCTTGCCCACGAGTTTGTATCCATTACTAAGAGTAAAATCAGATGAATCATGTCTTAAGTATCTTGACAGATCATCAAAGCCTTTGATGATTTTGAATACTTGTATCAAATCACCTCATAACCTTTTACTTTTTTATACTAAATTCAAGTCATCTAATCTCATCTCGTAGGATTTGTTTCTCAGTCTCCAGGAATCATCTTGGGAGTTCGATGCTGTACTCACTCTACTTGTTTAGGAAGAGTGACCAAAACTGAACACAATATTCAAGATGTGGATGAACCAATGAATTACAAAGAGTAAGGATGATTTCCCTTGACTAAAATTTGAAGACTCTACCTATGAAACCAAGAATCTTGTTTGCTCTTTTCACTGCTTTTGTGCACCGCTTACTTGGTTTTAGGTCACCAGAGATTATTTCCAGGTCTTTTTCCTCATTTACCTTTTGCAGTTGAACAGAAATCATACCGTAGATTGTCTTTTCATTTCTACTACCAATACGTAAAACTATGAACTCACCAACGTTAAAATTCATTTGCCACTTATGAGCCCAGTTATCACTTTTTCTATGTCAATTTGAAGATGTAGATGTTCAAGTTTATTTGCAAATTTATTTCTCAGTTTTGCATCAACAGCGAATTTTGAGATCTTGCAATGCAGCCCGTTACAATAACATTAACATATATTATAAAGAGAACTGGTCCCAAGACTGATCCTTGTAGCACTCAACATGTTAAGTATAACCATTCTGAGGCTTGACCATTAATCACTACTCTTTGTTTATGTCATGTTAATTTATGTCATGTTACCATTAATCACTACTCTTTGTTTATGTCATGTTAAACAATTTCCAAGTCACTTAAGTATAACCCAATCAGTACTATGGGACTTAATCTTTGCTCGTGATCTTTGATGAGGAATCTTAACGAAAGCTTTTTGAAAGTCTAGACAAATAACATCAACTGCTTTACTTTCATCATACACATTGATTATATCATAACTGAAATCAAGCATTTTTGTCAGATATGAACACCTTCATCGAAAACTATGCTGAGAATCATTTATTAAGTGATGGTCTTCTAAATGGTTTACAATTCTATCATGAATGATGGTTTCCATAGGTTTTCCAACAACAGACGTTAAGCTAATTGGACAAAACTTTCTGGGCAGTGACTTATTACCTATTTTTGAATATCAATGTTACATTGGCAAACTTTCGTTCATCTGGAAATTTTCCTGTAGTAAGTGACTTATTGAAAAGGGCAGTCAAGGGCTTAACTTATCAAGGCTTCTATTTTATTTACTTTCATTCTGTTATTGCTGAAAGTAAGTCTTTAGCTTTCATGTCAGTTTATTGAAAAATGTTCCCCATTCTTATCAAACAAACTGGATTCAGAACATGGGTTGTATATTTGATCATAAACCAATAAAAAAAGTTATTTAACATTTTTGCCATGGTTTTGCTGTCTTCAACCAAGTCACCATTTTCTGCACTTAATGGACCGATTGCCTTAGTAATGACAATCTTTCTTCCGAACATCCTGGTAAAACTCCTTGGGGCTTCTTTTGCTATTTTCAGCAATATATGCTTCATACTAATGTTTACTTTGTTGAATAACTCTCTTCCTTTCTCTAAGGAAATTTACATATCTTACCCTATCATGTTGGTTATAGGATTCTCTGATATTCTTATGAGCTACTTTCTTAAGCAACAGGCACTTTTATATTTCACCATCCACCACCTTGGTTTTGCTTTAGAAATAGACCGTCTGCTACACATTGCTACTGAGACCTATTTGGAAAGGTCTTAGTTTCGTCTTGTCCTCCTCACACGATTCATTTTCCTACAAGACATTTTCTTATTTTCCCTGAAGTTTGCCAATAATCTCTCATTCCATCTTTTCAGCTTCTGCACCTTCATTGTGACCTCCTGCTGCTTTCTCTTCAATATTTCCCGGTCACCCAATCTCCTTCCTTGCAGATAACCTTCACACAATGCTCTTCTCTTTTACTAACAAATCAACAACCTCATCCCACTACTCACTATCCTTTCTTATATACCCACATACTACTTTCTGCATACCACATGCTTAACATGCACACATAAGCACTGCTTCCATAATTTTTCCTCTCTTCTTCCACTCCCTTTGTTTCACTTACTTTCACTTTCTGCCACTCTTCACTCAATCTCTCTTCATATCTATGCACCAATGCCTCATACCCAAGCTAAATCATGCTCACTATCCGTGTCATTTTCACTTCCAACAGCACTACAATCTTGCAGTTACTTTCACCAAAAAATGATGAGACATCCTACCTGCTGTCTTCCTCAGCCCATTTGCCTCTAGCAACCTTTCCTTCGCACACTTGTTAATTAGTACAAAGACAATAATGCCCAGTGATTCCCAACCCCATTCACCCACATATATCATGTATTCACCTTTTTTATATCAGTTATATCTAAAACCAATCCTTTTTCAACACACATTTCAACAAGCTTATTCCCATTTCCACTCATCCTGGGAATCCCACATCCCCTAATTATACCCTAAATTGCCATATCACCTGCCAAGAGGACTCTACCCCATGCATCAAACTTGCCCAAGCACTCACTTATCTCTCGAGACCTCTCTCTTCTTTACTCCTCTAGGTACCACATGCATAGATGCTAACAATCACTTGCCTCTTCCAATCTACTTTCATTCTCAAACCTATCAGTGTTGAATACTATTCCTTACACTCTTTAACACATCCCATAGCTCCTCCTTCATGCTACCTACCTCCTTTGCTGTTGTTCTCACTCTAATCTCAAAAATATTTTACCCCTTGGACACTCCTAAACCAATCTTCCCCCTTCCCCTTGAGATTTCTTTATGTAGGACTAAAAACAATCAGGTTCCTCTCCTCAAACGTAACATTTATTCCTCCCTTCTTCCTGTTCTAGTTACATCCATGTTTAAAGACATATCAGCCTGTGTGTTCCTGGAACTATCCTTGCTTGGTTCCTTCATACATGGAAGGGAAGGCTTCTAGCCCCTGACTCCCACCCCGATTAGTTGCCTCTTGCAGCGCACAGAACTTCGTCCATGTATCATACAAGTAAGTAATTACGTACAAAGCTCCCGCAAGGTGTTTCTTTCTGATAATTTTCCCCAAAAAAAGCCTCATTTAGACATTCGTGCTAAGTCAGCACAGCCTTTCCCCTCTATATAGTCAAACTAGAAAGGGTTCACGGTACATGCATAATGGATATTTCAAATAATACACAATCAACTTACTTTTGGTTGTCAGGAAAGTACAGAAGTGCTAACATAGAAGGATGGAAGAAGGCAGCATCAGCCTGAATAAAGGATCGACTGCAATAAAGTGTTGCCTCTTGTAGCCTGCCTTCTCTAGCTGCCTGGCCACACTCGCTCCATTCTTCCACTGCTCCCCATACCCATCCACCAACTTCATCACTTATCACCATGTTGCTGATCTCTCCAACAAGTTCACACAAGGACTGGGAAAAACAAAATTATATTAGTGCTTTACTCATCTCTTCATATCAATTTTTCACAGCAACTTCACACTATCCTTATGAGAGTAACATTAATCAAGCAATATGAGTGGAATATTATGGTAAAGGGCATAATAACATTCTGACAAAGTAATGGGCCCACCCTATTTATTGCTCAATTAACCTTTGACATGACTCAGAGGTGGCTTATTAACTTTCCAGTTCAGTAAGGCTGACCCTGCATATGGTTCAGTTTTACCAATTGTTATTCCTCATTCTGACACCTTGCTTCTCTACATTAACTAACTCTTATGAATCAGAACATAAAGACAGCTTGTTAAAAAATGATTAGGTTCAGCACGGTTGAGGGACAAGTCAGTTGGGGTGTAAGTTTACATGGAAAAAGTTTGGAGGAAGTAAAGTGTTTTAGTTATCTGGGAGGGGACATGACAGCAAACACAAACCATGGAAGTGGAAGTGAGTCATATGGTTGGGGAGTGGTGAAGGTTCTGGGAGTGCTAAAGAATGTGTGGGAAGAGAGATCTTTATCTGGGAGGGCAATGACGGGTATTATGAAGGAATAATAGTCACAACAACATTATATGGATGCAAGGCATGGGCTATAGCCAGCATTGTGCAGTGGAGGATTGTATGTGTTGGAAATGAAATGTTTGAGGACAGTATGTGTGTGGTGTGAGGTGGTCTGATTAAGTAATGAAAGGGTAAGAGAGATTTTAGGTAATAAAAAGAGTGTGGCTGAGAGAGCAGAAGGTGTACTGAAATGGTTTGGACGTATAGAGAGAATGAGTGAGGAGAGGTTGACAAAGAGGGGTGGGTGAGAAGGAGGTTCTGCAAGTGCTGAAGAATGAGTAGAAAGGAAGAACATTATCTGGGAGGACAAAAATGGGTATATTTGAAAGTATGAATGGTTAGAAGTGGAGTGAAAATGGAGAATGAGTGGGCCAAATTGGAAATGGAAGGATGAAGTGGAAAAGATTTTTGAGCGATCGGGGCCTGAACATACAGGAAGGCAAAGGCATGCACACCCCCAGGATAAAGTAAATTGGAGAATGTAGTGTACTTGGGTCAATGTGCTGTCAATGGACTAAACCAGGGTATGTGAAATGTCCTGGGTAAACCATGGAAAGTTCTGTGTAGCCTGGGTGTGGACAGGCAGCTGTGGTTTTGGTGCATTACACATGAAAGCTGAAGAACAGATGTGAGCAGATGTGGCTGTTCTATGTCTGTATCTGGCGCTACCTTGCTAATGCAGGAGGCGGCTATCAAGTATGAAAGAGAGAGAAATATATATGTAGATAGATATGTATGTATGTGCGTGTGCAAAGTGAGAGAGTCATGGAGTGGTTTGGTGAAGAGAGAGGAAGTGGTGAAAGCCTTGCGCAAGATGAAATCCAGCAAGGCAGCTGGATTGGATGACATTGCAGTTGAATTCATTAAGAAAGTGGGTGACTGTGTTGTTGATTGGCTGGTAAGAATATTCAATGTATGTATGGGTGGTGGTGAAGTGCCTGAGGATTGGCGGAGTGCATGTATAGTGCCATTTTACAAAGGCAAAGAGGATAAAGGTGAATGTTCAAACTACAGCGGTATAAGCTTGTCGAGTATTCCTAGAAAATTGTATGGAAGGGTGTTGAGTGAGAGGGTGAAGGCATGTGCAGAGCATCAGATTGGGGAGGAGCAATGTGGTTTTAGAAGTGGTAGAGGATATGTGAATCAGGTGTTTACTTTGAGGAATATATGTGAGATTCTTAGGAAAACAGATGGATTTGTATGTAGCATTTATGGATCTGGGAATGCGTATGACATGGTTGATAGAGATGCTTTGTAGAAGGCCTTAAGAATATATGGTGTGGGAGATTGCTGCTAAAAGTAGTTAGCGAGAAGTTTTTATGAAGAGTGTAAGGCATGAGTATGAGCAGGTAGAGAGGAGAGTTATTGGTTCCCAGTGAAGGTCAGTCTGTTTATGGATGGGGTGGCAAGGGAGGTAAATGCAAGAGTTTTGGAGAGAGGGACAAGTATGCTGTCTGTTGAGGATGAAAGGGCCTGGGAAGTGAGTCAATTGTCGTTCGCCAACGATACAGCACTGGTGACTGATTTGAGTGAGAAACTGCAGAAGTTGATGACTGAGTTTGGAAAAGTGGTGAAAGGAGTAAGTTGAGAGTAAATGTGAAAAAAAGCAAGGTTATTAGGTTCAGCAGGGTTGAGGGACAAGTTAGCTGGGATGTAAGTTTGAATGGAGAAAAATTGGAGAAAGTGAAGTGTTTTAGATATCCGGGAGTGGACTTGGCAGCAAATGGAACCATGGAAATGGAAAAAAGTCATAGGGTGGGGGAGGGGGTGAAGGTTCTGGAAGCAATGAAGAATGTGTGGAAAGAAAGAACGCTATCTTGGAGAGCAAAACTGGGTATGTTAGAAGGAATAGTAGTTCCAACAATATCATACTGTTGCAAGGCATGGGCTCTAGACAGTGGCTGTATGGAGGAGGGAGGATGTGGTGGAAATGAAATGTTTGAGGACAATATGTGGTGTGAGGTGGTATGATCAAGTAAGTAATGAATGGGTATGGGAGATATGTGGTAATAAAAAGAGTGTGTTTGAGAGAGCAGAAGAGGGTGTGTTGAAATGGTTTGGATATATGGACAGAATGAGTGAGAAAAGGTTGACAAAGAGGATATATGTGTCAGAGGTGGAGGGAACTAGGAGAAGCAGAAGACCGAACTGGAGGTGGAAGGTTGGAATGAAAAAGATTTTGAGCGATCAGGGCCAGAACATGTGAGGTGAAAGGTGTGCACGCAATAGAGATAGTCCCCGACTTATGGTGGTTCAACTTACAATAGTTCGACTTACTATTTCTTTACTTTACAGTGGTGCGATAGCAATATGAACTCAGTAGAAAATGTACTCCGAATTTTGAATTTTGATATTTTCCCAATGTAATGTTATGCTGCGTAGCAGCAGCAAGCCGCAGCTTCCAGTCAGCCACGTGATACAGAGTGTAAACAACCATATTAAGTGTATTGTGTATTTTCAACTTACAATAAGCTCGACTTACGATGGGTCTACTGGAACATAACCCCATGGTAAGTTGGGGACAGTCTGTAGAGCGAACTGTAATGATGCGATACATTGGGGTCAACATGGGGTAAACCATAGAAAGGTCTGTGGGGCCTGGATGTGGTTAAGGAGCTGCAGTTCAGTGCATTACACATGACAGCTCATGTTTGGATGTGAGAGGATGTGGTCTTTCTTTGTTTTCTGGCACTACCTCGCTGATGAAAGAGGTGGCGAACGGATGTGTGGCAGAAAAGAATGTATATGTTATCATTTTTTCTTTTCCTTCATGCATTTTATGCTGTTTCTTGTGGGGCAGGGTGGTGTTGGGAAAGCATGACGGCAGGTATGTATGAATGTGTACGTGTGCAAATATATATACATATATTGTGTACGAGTAGGAAAAGAAGAGAGTGACTGGTTCCCAGTGAAGATTGGTCTGCGTCAGGGGGGTGTGATGTCC
>JAYMFT010058107.1:0-29468 GCA_038088735.1 Panulirus argus | reverse complement strand
ATATATATATATATATATATATATATATATATATATATATATATATATATATATATATATATGACCTGTTTATAATAATGTACACATTGCATATATCTTTAAGCATTGAGTTCCCAAGGCCTGTCTGTATCCAGACTTGCATGGTGACATGAATTTAGGTTCACGCCTGAGAGACTATGTCTGTACGCTCATGTCTCAAGTCAGGGCTGAAAGGTATACGTGTAAGCTTAGTTCCTAGAGTCAATGTTTGTCTAACAAGGTCTGAGAAGTTGGTAACGGGCGATTTCAGTTGTGACAACGGAGTGTTTATGGCAGTGTGTGTGTGTGTGTGTGTGTGTGTGTGTAAGTGTGTGTGTGTTCGTTGAATCAACTGTTCTCCACACACACACACACAAAATCCTTTGAAATCTCATGACATATATTTAGATATTTCTCCCATATGAATAATTTACTATTGAGAGGTGGGGTACACTTCACCACTATGTAAGGTACGGTGCCAAAAGACTAGTGTACCGTTTTCGTAGCTTTGATATCAGGGTACCGCAACGTTTGTCACGTCGAAATGGATATTGGCACCGTTTGTACCGCTGAAATGAACTTAACGTACCATTTGTACCGTCGAAATGAACTTAACGCACCATTTGTACCGTCGAAATGGACTTAACGCACCATTTGTACCGTCGAAATGAAGATGTACCGTTTGTAGCGTCGGAATAGGGTACAGGGAAATCAGTGCTTCCTCGACCAATACACGGTACGGGTCTCAGTCGGTACCACTGAGAGAGGGAGAGGTCGATGACTGCAGGTCGATATTTCTCACTGAAGTCGTCAATGTTGTGAGGTCGAGCGAGAATGGAGGAAGATATCTTCTTACTTGATTTTCTTTGTTTTATTGTCCTTTACTCTCTTTCTGTATTTGTTTATGAAATCACTATGTCTCATTCTATTTCTGTAATTATGTACCAATCGTTTTCAATATCTGTTGTCCTTATTTCTAACTTGATTCCACTTCTATACCTGTTCACCTCACTATCTGTATCATCTTTCCGTATCTAAATCTACCTATAAAGTTAATTGCCTCGAATGGTGGCTATATCTTCCGACTTGAATCATCGGAATGAGAAATGTATTTTCCAGTGAAAGTATCTACGTATGGATTCACACCCTTTCATTACCTGTAGTGAAGAGGTCGTTCGTTCGTCGATCGGCCTCAATACGTGACCACTGAAGAGAGAGGGGGGGGGGGGGAGAATGCTCAAGACACAGGTCATACGTAGTTCCACACGTCCCGGTCAATACCTGACTCAAATTGGTACAAGGAGGAACCAGGAACCAGCGTCCTCCCCTCTCTACCAGTGAGTGATCTGGCGTCCAGAGGACAACCCTTGTTAACTGGAACATTGATGATGGACCCCTCCTCCCTTCCCCCAGCTCTCTCCACGGACCCCAGTCCCCCCCTCCTCCCACCCGTCCCACTTAACCTCTGACCTCATTAGGGTCTACTGATGTTATGAATCCTGGTATGTGAAGTTGGGTGCCTTAATTACATAATTACTTTGTCCTCCCCCTCCTCCTCCTTCTCAATGTCACCTCTACCTCCCTATGATTACCTTTGGTGTGCTTACGATTATTTGAGTTGTCCTTTGAATTACCTTCTGTGGGCTTAAGATTACCTTCGCCATTCTGGAGACTACCTTTGGCGTCCTTAAAGTTTTTAAAGTCAAAATCCTCTAGAACGCCCCTGTTGCTGCAACCTCTTGAGCCGTCCATAAAACAGAACTTGTTCTTTGTCTAGCATAACACAAGAGCCTGCTAGACTGTCGGTGTGGTTTCCAGCCTCTGGCCTCTGACGCATCCTGAAGCATCCCTGGAACGTTGCCAGCATCATAAACCTTCGATAAGTTTCCTTAATCACAGCGCCTCTTGAACTTTGCTACCATCAAGAGACCTTGAAGCGTTTCCCTATCTATAGCTCCTCTGGAACGTTGGTACCATCCAGAGCATCTGAAACGTCTTCCCATACTACACCGCCGATGGAACGTAGGCTACCATCAAGAGCCTCTGAAACGTTTCCTTAACCATAGTCCCTCTGGAACTTTGCTACCATCATGAACCTCTGAAACGTTTATCCCGAACTCCAGCGCGTCTGGAACATTGCCAGGCCCCACCGGCCGACGTCACCACCAGCGACCCGTCATCTGTAGGGTGAGGGAGTCCACAAGGACGGGCAGCTGGTGCCATCCCTAGAACCAGCCAATCGAGGACCTTGGCATTCTAAGCCTCCGAATGTACTGAAGGATCTTGGGATCTTCTTCGGTAAACATCTTTATGTTCGCCCATCTCATATCATTATCATTATATCACTGTACTCTAGCAGATAACCTCGTCATAGACCATCAGGTCTTCTGCTATCTGTCCCTCCAGTGGTACTGTCCTTCAGCAGGAACCTCGTCACAGACTCTCAGGTCTCCACACTTAAAAGTGTTGACCTGAAATTCAGCTCACTGGTGACCCCCGTTAAGTCCTACTGGGTCAGCGGGCCGTGACCTCCAATGACACGGGGAGGACCCCGCTTGGTGACCTCACACCACTCCCGGAAACTGGTGAAACTGTGTCAGTTTAAACCATGCAGTTCGTGTGTGTGTGTGTGTGTGCGTGTTTGGTTGTCTTGTTGTTGGGGGTACTGGTCGAAGGGGGGGGGGGTTTGCAGGAGGAAGACATGACGTTCTGTTGGCCAATCAGGTAATTCCAATCTTTGTCTTTAGTGAATCTATAATGTTATAACTGGAACGATTCATTGATGAGAAAGATTCCTTCTGAAATCAATTCATCTTTTGTGTTAACCTTTCTGGTGTTCTTTTTGAACTTTCTCTGACTTGGGTGACACACATAAAGAAAACGATGATAATCAGGGAAAAAACGAGATATGGGAATATGGAAGGAAAGGCAGTGTTAAAGGGGGAAACGATAGGAAACAAAGTGGAGATCATAATCTAGAGCCAAAACATGTAAGTAAGGCTGTAGATGAGGGAAACTAGATGAGGTGAACAACGTCTCTTGCATTGTCTCCTGTTGGTTTCCAAAACTTTTCCCAGACGTTTGATGTACACGTTTTTTTTCATCCGGCTTAAGAGTTTGATTAATGAGACACAATTTCAGAGCCGATGTGTACAGCTCGACGTGGGGTGGGGGGGGGGGGGGACAGCTCACATCTCGACTGGTTCCATTTACGGTCCTGGGGGCGAGGTGAGGTGAAACAGCTTTTTTTTAAAGTCACGAACAAAGAGAAAGAATTTCATCAATATGCGAAGGGGAAAAAAGACCCTCAGTAGAGAAGATGATGATGATGCTCGACGTGTAATTAAAACGAGTGACTGCGGCAGATTATTTTTTTTGCACTGGGGATGGAATGACCTGCTTCTGTGGTGAGGGATCGAACCCCGGCCCTGCAATCAAGTGCATGAACTCATCCTTTGGAAAATGAAAACCCCAAGACCCGAGAGCGCTTTGGTGATAATTCACATCATCTCTGTGTCCCCGAAGATGTGAGTTGTCACGAAAGCGCTCGGACCTTCGTGTTCCATCCGAATTTTTTCGAAACTTTGAGTTAGTAGGTAAGTGTTCGAAGCTCTGATTTCGAACCTTGGTGTTCGAATATTTGAGTTCTAAGCCTTGCGTTCGAAGCCTGCAGTTCGTAGCTTTGATTTGAAAGCTTCGGGTTTCGGAGGTGTAATTTCGAAGCTCTGGGTTCGGAGCTGCGATTTCGAAGCTTTAACTTTTTTCTTTGCTTTAAATACGAGGCAATAACATCTGTCGACGGAACTAACCACATCCATCTTCCCTGCTATGGATGACAGCGGTTGTACTGTGTGACCTCGTCTGGTTGACCTAGACTGGAGTCACATGGGTGACGGGAGCGATCCCAACCTCTAAGAACTTGGAAAGCCAAATCTTTGTGTGTCAAGTGCAGGAGGTCGGGCAAATGCCACGTTCATGAAACACCTGGAACTTTGGAGGTTTGTGAGAGGAAGAGGGAAATAATGAGAGTGAGGGGAGGAGGAAGAAGAGATAATAAAGATATTCCTGGAATGAGGAAGAGGGGCTGGAATTAGGGAAAATATAAAGAGAGCAAGAACGGGGTGTTGGAAGAGACCCCTCTCGTGTCACAGACGACTTCCACATCTGCGACGGACGGCGCTGTTACTTCTGTGTTTCGTTTTGTCTGTTCCACCATGTGAGTCACCATTCCATACCACTTCCCTCTCGTTTTGATAATTCGAGATCTTGGCTTTCCAGAATAGATCAAAATCCTATGGTCCCACCTGAAAATGAATTAGTTATTCCAGTTCTTGGACTGAAAATGGATCCTAAAATCCTTTCCTAAAATTCAGTTGTCTCTGGTTTCTTTTTTTAAAGGCTCCTTCCTTAAACACGTCTCAAGTTGTAGCTGACCCATAACCTCCCTTTAACTATAACCTATAACCTCAGATATATTGGCCAGTCTGTAGCTTTAAGGTGGAATGTCCCATCTCGGTCTCACTCATCCACCTAGGATCAGTCATCCACCTGGATCTCACTCATCCACCTGGGTCCCACTCATCCACCTGGGTCGCACTCATCACCTGGGTCTCACTCATCCACCTGGGTCCCATTCATCCACCTGGGTCCTACTCATCCACTTGGGTCCCACTCATCCACCACGCACCTGCCTCCCACTGCGACTGTGGGGCAAAGAAAGTGCCATCCAACGGAGGGGTCGGGAAACAGAAGGTCGTTCAGCGTAACGGAATGTGTGTCGGTCCTTGACCAAGGCTGCCGCCTGGCCGCTCAGCCACTGTTGCCAATGTTTCCAGCCGCCACCCCATTGCTACCAAGACTTAGAACCACCCATTCAGTGATGCCAAGGGTATGGATAACCCTCAAAGTGCTGCTAAGGTCATTGGTCACCGATGCATTGCCACCCAGGCTATGAGCCACCCAATCAGTGTTGCCAAGACTACAAGCCACCCACCCGTCAGTTGTTGCTCAAGTCACAAGCCACCCACTCAAGTGCTGCTGGGGAGGCATGGACTGGCCACCTCTTGTCATCGGAGGCGCAAAACCGGCCGGATCAGCGTTGCCAGAGCCGCGCACGCCACCCAGCAGGCGTCGCCAAAGGCAGCGTGCATAGGTTACCCCGTTGGGAGGTAAGGAAAGCAGGGCGTTGACCCTTGGCAGGTACAGACGAAAGCGAACACCTCGCGAGATCTCGCTCGACTCCCTTTTTAACTTGAAGGCTATTGGCACGGCCAGGACTCGCCGTAAGGGGGGAGGGGGGGAGGGGGGAGGTGTGTGGCCATTCGTCCCGATGGAACAGCCAGTTTTTGAGGATACTCGACCAGCGTGACTAATGAGGGCTGTTCATACGGCTCAACCTCACGCTAACAGACCGTCATTAGGTTTTTTTTTTTTTTTTTTTTTGATGAGGTTTCACGAGTTTGTGGGAAAATGAGGTAGACGTTTGGCCATGTTGTGATGGCCAGGGAATATCGGTGGGTGTGGCCACTCGAACAGCCTCGCTTGGGTCGAGAAATGCAAGGCCATATGTGTGAGGATGAGCCCGCAAGAATATATGTGAGATTTGAGGGTACAAGTTCATACGTAAAGCCTTAGAACGCAAGGTCATAATATGAAACTTAGAAAGCAAGTTCAAACAAGTGCCTTAGAGAAATTAGGCTGTCACGTTCACATACCTGGCAGAATGTTCGTGACATTCACCTGGTCAGCTGGTGTTTAGCGCCAGGTGTGTGAACGGCACGTATGTTCTACCGGGTGTGTGAATGTCACGTCCGCTCCTCCACGTGTGTGAACGTCACGACCGTTCAGCCAGGTGTGTGAATGTCACATCCGTTCTGCCAGATATGTGAACGACATTTACGTTCTGCCAGGTGTGTGTGTGTGAACGAGGCGACCGTTTTCTGTCAAGTTTGCGACAATGGCATTCGTTCTACCAGGTGTGGGAACGTCACGTCAGCTTTATCCAGGTGTGTGAATGTCACTTCCGTCCCGCCAGGTGTGTGAACGTCACGTGCACGCGTTACGAGAGCCCGCACGTACGTGCGTGAAACTTGGCTGATCTTTTGAGGAGGAAGTTGCACGAGTCAGGTCAAAGAAAGCTTCACCCCTGCTTCTGCACGAGCCTCACTACGAGCAGGTCATAGAACTGCAACAGGCGTCGTACGAGCGAGGAACGGGCCGCTGTGGTTAAGTGGGCAAAATACAAGAGTAAATTGCAGTCGTGGAACTTGGCGGGAGGGGGAGGGTGGGGAACGCGTGTCAGGAATTTTTGTCACGTTACCATAAATGGTTGCACTTCTGTACATACCTTTCCATGAGGTGGCTTCTCTCCTCATTCAAGTTCTCTCGAGAATTTCCCCCGGGCGAGAATTATAGTATTCTTACGACGGTTATATTCTTTTATGATGAGCGAAAATGTGTCATAAGTGTGCTGAAGTAGTTTGAGAGGTCCTTCTGTAACGTCAAGGGTATTAGAGTTCACGGGACTCGCATATGATTCTCTCTTCCGAAGGAGTAAGAAATGATTTCCCTCTATCGTCCTTCATTCCGAAACCGAGTACTAAGGACTCCATGAATTATTTTTCAAGTTCAGTATGACCAGGGCCTCCTTAGGTATCCTTCCATGACTCGCTTTTCCCCAGACATCCTGAGCAAATTCTTCTCCCATGTGAATTTGCCGCCGCGAGAGGCATTAAATGTCAATTATTCTCATCTTCTTTTTTATTACGTTTCTGGTTTATCACCGCCATGCGCGTCACGTTCTCCAGCTCGGTCGTATGGATGTTAAGTTCTTGTGCTTGTAGCAGCTGTCGGACCCCTTGTCGCAGCCGTCGAACCCCTTGTCGCATCCAGCACTGGGGCTCCTTCCTCGGTAGCTACACATTCGTCCTTATTATCATTATCACATCGCTCACCTCATCTTGCCTCATACGCGGGCCATCACTAAAGCAGTCAGGAAAGTCCCATCACTATGGCATCCAGAGAAGTCCCATCACTAAGGCACTTACGGAAGGCCCACCACGCAGTCTGACACCTGGAACAGCACTTATCACTTCCGCCTTTCCTGCACCTGTCACTTCAGTGGACAGGTTGTCTCTCCGCCCCATCAGGAGAAGACGTCCTCTCCCCTCGTCCTAACAGGTGAAGGCACTTCTCCACCCCCAACAGAGATGGGAGTCCCTCTCCACCACCCCAACATTGAAGACAGCCCCATCTTCCCCGCTCCAGCAGGTGAAGGACCCCCAGCGTTATCATTAGATCCCTGCCTCTCGAGCAGTAAACTTACGAGCGTTTCATCACAGCGTGCCATTAACGAGGAGGAGTCTCCTCTCTTCTTCAGACTTGATTTTCCTTAACTCCTGCCTACCACGTCACGGATTACGGAACACGGGCGGGTAATTGCTGCACCTGCTCCTCATTCGCTCATACACAAAACCTAAAGGACTTTTATTTTCACCTTTTGCCTGAAGTCAGCGAATTATTAGCGAGGGAGACGATTGTGATGTGCTGGGAATATCTCTTTTTCTCGAGGGAAAATCAAAGACACATGAGCATCATAGACCTCGGAGAGCCGGAGAGTATGTGCGCACTTCGCGAAGGACCCGGGAGAGGTCGTCACCCTCTCTGGTCCCTATATATATATAACCTCGAGAGATCGTGTCTGCCATGAACAGAAAGGAGGAGGAGGAGGAGGAGGAGGCGGGAGGAGCCAAGAGGGTTTGTGGTTTCCCAAGTAGAACCTCCTCAAACTTCCCAACGCACTGCAGCAGACAGGGTGGTGGCGTCCCTACCGCCAGAACACCTCGTCTACAGCGCTTCCATAATCCACGCCAAGGCTCAGTGCTTGCCAGCTCTTAACTGCTGAGGGATCATTCACGTGCTCGCGCATTCAAGACGGACAACAAAAGGCCGTGTCAGGGGTCGGCCCGACCTGAGAACGAAGCCGATTCAGAGGAGAGAGAGACACGACGCGCGGGAGTCAACACTCCTCGATCACGGATGATCAGAAGACTGTTCTTGTTACGTGTCAAAACCTCTTCTCATTTACAGAGATAACCTCCTTGTTACTGTAAATCCTCCTTATTTACAGATATAACCCTCTTGTCACTGTACATCCTTCTCATTTACATAGATAGCCTTCTTATAACCGTGATAACCTTCTTTTTTACCGAGATAACCAAATAGTTACTGTAGAAAAAAAATCTTTTCATTTACAGAGATGACTTTGATTGCTTTAAATCGTCTTCAAGTGGGCCCATTTGTTGGCGTTTACGTCCCTGTTCCTCGACTGACGTCAGCCTCTTTGTTTCCCTCAGGTAAACAGCTTTTGGGGCTAGAGGACGAGACGGGTGCCCGAGATGTGGTGGAAACGACGAGGCAACCCCAGGGGCCGAGATCAAGAGACGGCAGTTATCACACGTCTCCAGCTAAAATAGAAAGTATGTTCCAAGTACACCCACTTACGTTACTATTCTTTTTTAACTTAGAATATAACATTAGTGTAGAATTTCCTCTGCTTTCCTCTTCAAGGAGATGGCTCTCTGAAGTAGCCAACATCCTCCACGGGTGAATATTTTACCAACAAACAGCATCGCAACTGAGGAAAAAAAAAAAAATAATTTCCAAGACTTCCATCAGCTGACCATAATCCCGGGTTGGGTTGTTGACTTTCACACGAACCAAAACAAAACACTCGGAGAGTTTGACCTTCTCCCCGAAGGTCATGAACCCTGTGCCCTCTTTTTCTTTTTTTTTTTTAGCGTGACCTTATACACATACCAAGACCTGGCCACCGACCGTATCTGCGAGACTTCTGGAACAAGTGATAAAAAAAAACGAGTCCGCTACAGAGGACGAGTGTTCTAAGAGGACTTATGAGATTTCCTTCCACGGGAAGTCTTGCTGGTAATAATACAGGAGGAAGGGGAAGGGTGGGTAGGGTGGTTGGGTGGGGTGGGTATGAAGAGCACAGCTAGGGGGAGAGAGAGAGAGAGAGAGAGAGTGGCGTCTCCAACTTCAGGACAGAATTATTACACCCGTTATGTGATGTAGTCACTCAAGCTTGAGGGCTTTGCTTCACAGCTCTTTCATACACTCTCCCTCTCACTCTTACTCCCTCTCACTGGGGGAACTCTTCACACTCTTCCTTCTTCAGGTAGGACCTTCATTATGTTCTCCTCTTCCCCCTCTCTCAAGGAGGACCTCTCCTCCTCCCCTGGACTCACAAGGGAATCGTACTTAAGCACTTTTACATATATTTTTTCTGCGAATTTATCTTCGAGATTAACAGGCACTTTGAAGTAAATTGCATTATAGAAAATGATTCGTTATTATGAAAAATGGGAATCTTACGCGACCCCGGGAGACGTAAGCATCCAAGAGAAAATTGGAAATTTTACCGAAAAGAAATTGTGTGAGTTATAATCAAAGCGGGCGACGGTGATGGGAAGCAATTATACATAAGAATGCCATTACGTGGGGAGAAGAGGCTTCTTCCGTTCGCTTCTTCCCCCTCGTACAGTTTTACGCTCACTTTGAGGGAAATTTCTTTTTTTTCAAGCTTCGTCTGGCAATCTTGAAGGAATGTAGGTAGCTGTCTCAGAGACAGACGGACAGAAAGTATGGTCTTAAGAGGGACAGACAGGCAGACAGACGTGTACAGACTCGGGGCTCTTTATCTAGGCGTGTTCCCAATGAGCCCTGTACCAGTCTTACAGCTCCTTGAGTAAACTGGAAAACGATTTAGAATGATCTGAAACGTCTGAGTGTAAGCCACTGTGTATGAAATAAGGATGCATATATTATGTGTACGTGTGTGTGTGTGTGTGTGTGTCTGGAATGTGGTAAGCTAAGATGAAAGTGATGAGCTAAGATGAATATGATAGGGTTTAAATGTACATAAAAGCCCAGATGAAAGTGATGATAACCTGAGATGAATGTGAGGGCTTAGGTGTGAAAGTGACAATATATGTATTGAGAGAGTTTGGGCCAGGAGAAGGTGAGAGTAGTAGTAGTTAAGACAGGGAGGGAGTTGACCCCCCCCACCCACGTCCATGGGATGATGACACTGTCCAACAGACAGGTGGGATTGAAAGTGACAACAAGGGACGCTTATAGGATAAATATGAATATAAAGAAAGTGAACAGGTGGAGTATAAGACTTTTGTATCGTATACTCTTTTCGAGTACTGGGTATACAACATGCTAGGTGTGTGTGTGTGAGTGTATGCAAATACATATAGCGCCTGTGCGTATGCGTTAATGAACGTTGTATATGAATTTATGCTTTATAAATCTATGCATACCTTACAGTCCTGCCGGAGAGCAAACGAGAAAGTGTAACTCTTACGTGCCTAGGGGACGTAATTCCAGATGGCTGTATGTCTAGTGGGGGTTGGTGGTTTTTAACGACTCGGTTGGGGGGTTGGTTGGTTGGGTGGTTGGCTCTTTGGACTTTATTTAAGGCTATCAACTGCCTGAGTCTTAATTAATATTAAGACTGTCAAAGGTCAGACTTAATATTGCAAGCAGTTTCAATATTTATAAGATTAATTAGTCTCTATAGGTTCTTTAATGTTTTGAAGTAGCAGTTACGAATGGGAGTTCAGAAATGAAAAGAAGTAAAATGGCTGAGTACATTGTTTACATAGATTCAGGAACTGTTATGTCTTCTGTTCCTGCACCGTTTATCTGTAGCTGTTTTCTTCTTGTAATAATTCTCTCCAGAACTGCATATCTATGATGCTGAGCAACTCTTTCACCGAAGTGGAAATGCAATAAACGGTTATGGGGGAAGAAAAAATGCGTGAGTCTCGTTGTTCCGATTAACGTTAGGCATATCGCACGCTCTTCAAAAACGACGAACAGTTTTGGCAGGAATGATTAAGCGAAAGATCGTGACGATCGGGAATAATCCATTTCAGGGGAGAAAATTGGAAATCTAAAGTATGGTGGAGTGAGCACAGAGAGCGTGGAACGAACGGGACTGGCAGTCCAAGACCGGTTAAGATTTGCCCTACTGACCAGCGTCTGGCATATGGCCGCTCGGAGCTGGGGCGACCAGACCCACTCTCGTCGTCACAAGGTATTCTCTAAATCCTAACGGCACTGGTATTATCATTTCGAGTCGGACTTCATCGCGTGTGAGTTGACTCTATTCGTCACAGAGGCTGACCAAGCATGAAGTGAAATATTTTAAGAAATACAACCAAAAAAATAAGGACAAAATTGGCATGTCCGCCAACCTTTTTCGTTGTAATAACACGTTTCTTGCTTGACGTTACAAATAGAGGAGGAATTACGTTTGCATCTTTTCATGATGACGTTTAATCTCCATACAGCTGCTGTGACATGGAGCAAAACGCATGGAAAAATAATCGGGAATTCAACAATCCTGACTTGGTATGGGAACCGTCGCTTGGCGGCCACGTTGCCATTACGCTGCATCAAAACAAGTGACGACGAATCTGGCTGATCCTGGCGTTGGTCCAACTGTCATGTCTGTCAACCCACGGGGGTGGGCAGGACCTTTGCCCGTCCACCCAACCCAACTCACCCACCCACTCTCTCCCTGTGTCCCCCAAAACCCCTGTGGTTCCCCCAGAATGGCGCTGCGGACGGCTGGTACTGAACTCTAGAATGAGATCCTAGAGTACCAGTTACCACATACCCCCCCCCCCATCTCCCCCCACAGAGCCAGGGATAACGCTATGTTCACCCCAAGGCGGCTATTCCGGCTCCAGTCTCTCGTTACGTATATTGTCGTAGCGGTACGAGATGCTTTATCATTTCTACTCGTGCGTCAAGTGTTGCTGCTGTGGATAAAACCAGAAGGAAATTTTAGATATTGGAGATAACAGTGTATTTTGTGTTTAATGACAGTCATAGTTGATAGCAACACGAAAGAGAAATTCAAAATATCCTTAGTTTTGTAGTTTAAAGGCATTTAAAGATTTTTGCCTTTTCCTTTTAAACAGGTATTAATCATTCTGGTCTCTTCCACTACCAGAAAAAGCTTTGATAAAACTCAGTCGTTTTTTGTCTGCATTCATTTTTTAAGTGCACCATAAGGGCATAAAGAACGCCGATAATATATTACTCCAGTCATCAAATACTCCAATAATAAGATATTTCATTAAATAAAAACTTTATAGGAAATCCCAATAATGAAAAAAATTTAATATAACAATACTCCAGCAATAAATATATTTCAGTAATCAAGAATAAATTGACTTCTTGCAGCACTCGATAACATGATAGATGTTTTCATTAAGTTTATATATATATATATATATATATACCACTTATTCATTTCTATGTAAATGCAGCTTAGAATTATCTATTGAATAAAATAATCTCCTGAGAAAAGATTATTTTTCGCTCGAAATTGTTTCGTTCCCATTAACAGTTGGCAACTATTCTCACCCTGACCGTGACATTGCCAACTGACGGTCAAGGAAAAGTTCAAACCATATGAGCGAAAAAGAAGGAAAATATATGCCTTAATAACGCTCGCGAGATAATATAATGTTACTCTGAATGTTATAAAGATATAAGGCTAAGGTAAGTCATAATAATTCATAAACATAACCGGTGCTGAAGATGGCGAAATGTAAACAAAATTTCTATACATAAGAGGATTATTCGCCGAACTTGAAAATTTAAATAACTTCATTAAATATAAATTTGAGAATAATAACTTAAGATCTATTTATGCAAATATGCAGTTTTCTTTATAATTATATAATTAGGTGCTGAAGAACGTGACTGTGACAAACGAATGAAGAGACATTAAATTATCTTGGCACATGGCTGTGGGAAGGAAGATTTTAGCCAAGATTATCTAGATACAATAACGTTGCCGGCGATTACCTCCAACAATTGCTCTCTCCTCCATTATCTCCACCGGCAGCTCCGTCATTGCAGCCTGTCTTCTCTACGTTCTCCATCATTTTCTCGTACAAATCTATACGGTACATTGCTCTCATCTTTCTTGTCACTATTGATACCATCTTCACTTTCACTGACACATCATTATCATGATGAGGGCTACGCCATCATCAGCACCATCCACACACTATCTTCACTATCAACATCAATAATACGTCACAACCATCATCTTTATCATCAACTCAATTGCCATCATTATCATCAACAAACTCCAACCCCCCCATCGTCATCTTCACCGCCATGATCATCACCAACACCGTCACCATCAACGCAGTGCCATCATCATCACTATCACCAGGGAGGGGGGGGGGCAAGTCTCCCAAGAACCATCTACACGAGGGAGGAAGTTTTTTGAAGTCCATTTTATCCCATTCCTTCGTCACCCCTTACCCCTTCCCCCTTTCCCTTAATTGCAGCCGTAGCGGTAAGTCATACACTCTTCCCCCCTCCCCTTTCCTCTTCCTCCCCCCCCCCCACCACGGTGGTGTGTGTGGATTCGACACTAGCTCTCACAAAAACACCCCACTAAAAAAAACTGCAAGACTGTTAAAGGTACTACCGTCGCGTCCGCCAGTGCACCGATGCGCCCAACCACGGTGGTGCTGGGAACCCCTTCATAATCCCCCCTCGTAAACCACCACTATTACGTCACCAATTCTTTTTTCATTCTTTTCCTGTCACTGTAATCCAACCACCCCAATTGGTCATCCATTACGACAAAACTCCCTGTCTAAATTCAGTGGATGACGACTACTAGGCACACGGGAGTGAGATACAACCAAACCCCCAAGTTTGGGCTGTTGTTACCCGTTGGATTGTAAACATTTGTCACACGAACGGTCCCTGCTACCGCAACACGAACGGTCCTCTGACACACGAACGGTCTCTAACTACCGCAACACGAATGGTCCCTACTGCCACAACACGAACGGTCCCTCCTGGCATACGAACGGTCCTCTATCTCGTTAAATCGAACGAGTCAGACTAGCCGTCTCAGATGATTCGTGTCGACGGAAGCAAGTTTCGTGAAGACAGATTAAAGAAATCGTATGCAGCTAAAAAAAAAAAAAAAAGAAACAAACAAACAATCAGGCCAAACAATCATTTTAGTTGTTGTTGTTTGGTATCTTGGGATGTGACACCTCGCCAAGCAACGGGGCCTTGTCCCACATACCTACTAAACAAGACGAGGATGCATGCTTACCTGGACTGTTGGTGTGTGGCGCTCGGTCTCGGGCGAGGGTGAACAATATTCACAAGTCCAGGCGAACGGGATCCGTCCTTACTACCGTGTGCGGTGGGACCGAACACAAGCGGGGAACACGGTGCATTTAGAACACGACCCGTCGGTTATATCTCACGACTCTTGAGGAAAAAAATGGACGCGAAAGAGGCTCTCTTTAGGGGAAGTCTTTTCTTAGTCCGGTATGGGACGGGGGAGGTTTTAGGGGGCGAGCGCGCGGACTGCCAGCGTAGTAGCAGCAGCAGCAGCAGTAGCAGCGGCAGGAGGAACACTGAGGGTGTTTGGAGGGGGAGACAGCGGAGACCCGTCCGTTCCCGGCGCACAGGCTTGGTTGAATGACCCACACCTCAGTCGTCGCTGCCGTCTTCGCGTTGGAGCGGCGCTGGGTTCGCCTCCACACCCCCGCAGATTTCCTGGTTTGCCGCGTCTAAAACAGCCACCCCCAACACCCTCCCCTTCCCCGTCTCCCGTCTGCGTGTGTGATGGGAGGGGGGGGGGGAGGTCACATCGAGGGGTCACAGGGATGTGCTTGCTTGCCTCCGTGGATTTGTCTGGGACGAGGGTAGTAGTCAAGCGAGGTGTCGGAATCCATCGTTGATATTCTACCACTTTAGGGGGTCCTCCTCCTCTTCCTCCTCCTCTAGACTCGTCCCTCACAAGACACCACTAGAGTTACCAAATTATGTTTACCCGGCCACAGCTGTGGGGGGTCTCTCGCCCTCCTTACGTGGTTAAGTAGTCTGTCAGGCTGTCAAGCACGAAAATGGAACAGATTCCCAGAGTGTAAACGGTGCGAGGTACACACGCCCGGGGGCAGACGTATTGTGCCGAGCAAACACTTTCGTCAGGTATCGTCGTCGGGGCTGAGGAGAGGCTTACCATACACCTTCCACACCTCCGACTGGCCTCAATAATACACTCACACTCACGCACACACACACACACACACACACACACACACACACATGCACAGACGGAGATAAGGCTAACGAGGCAATTCATGCGTTCTCGGACAATCATATCGCTTAGGGGGATTACGAGCCTGTAGCCTTCAGTACTGAAGGAGTCGGGGAAGGGCCTTCTGCTGCCCCGTAGGATCGTGAGGAGGAGCTAGTAAGCCACTCACGACCTCTCTGAAGGAGCTGTTGGTGATGATTCCCCGTTAGCCCCTTCTCAGAGTCGGTGACATGTCTAATGCACCGTCTCTTTATTCGATCTGACATTCAGTTTGAGGCAACAAGAACGACTATATCTAAGAAGCACAGCTGACTGCATCAGAGGAGGTAAGCAGCAGCTGGAGCTGTCATGTGTCTGACAGCTGTGAATGTGTGTGTCTGCATGAAGAGGGAGGGGACTCCTCACGACAATAGAATACCAGGGCAACATATGAGGGACTTGTAGGTTCGCATGAGACTGTGGGAGTTGCTGGGGGTGTTTATCTTAAGGGGGTTTTTGACTGGGGAAGGGGTTGACTTGACCCAGGTCCTGTCGGGGAGGGGAGGTGTTTGACCTAGCCCAGGTCTTGACAGGGAAGTGTGTGTGGTCAAAGTGGACTCTCAGACAGAAGTGTGTCGTACCACAGGTCGATTGAGGTCAAGAGGAAGGAAGCAGCCCATGAGAGGAATGCCGTGTCTCCAACTCGCTCCCCCTGAACCAGCGGAGGTGAAGTGGCGCTCACAGTGTCTTCCGAGTGTACGAGTTTTCCCACTCGTCGGGTCAGTTAAAGCTTGTGTTTAAAGTGTTCCATCAAAAGTGTCTTCTCTCACACACATATTACCCCTTGGGACCACGATATGTGGCGGGTCGTAAACTGTAACGTTATATACGTGGAGTGAACCCTGTTGGGAAGTAGTCTTGCGTTCTGTCGTCTCATTGGTGAAATTCCTGAAGGTGTGGGGGTACTGTGGTGTCACACAGCACTGGGCAACCTCACCATCATTCCTGACGACCTGTTCCCACCATTTCTCATGTGCTGTACCGTCGGTCTTCCGTCCCATACAGAGATATACGACATTAAACTTCATGATCAAGATTTCATGTTACCTGAGATTCAGGCACCAGTGTGCAAAGCGTAGTATAGGAAAGTGTGAAATGAAAACAAACGTCTCAGATCTGCAGGAGCAACTGCAGTCGTAACGTTATTGACCTCGTTCTGAGCAGCGTTGCTGACCTGTGCCTTCTGTACCGCACCTGGTCAAGGGTACTAATCGGTCTCCTCCAGAACAAATCAGTCCCTGAATAACTCACCGTGAGACACAGGACGACACTAGAATGTTTCCCACTATAGGAAACAGGAAGAGCTGACCTATTGTAAAAGAGAGAGGGCACAGGTTCCCTCTCTCCTGGCGTCATTCCCCCCAACAGTGAGGAATCAGATCACATCTCCACCATCTGCCAGCGACTCCTCCAGCTTTGGCACTATCTGCCTTGGACAACCAATCCTCACCGTTCATCCCCAACGCGCCCGTTACACCCACTGACTTAGATTTGAGAGTCCATCACATGGTCTCCCCCTCAGGGCCAGCCAAACACCCAGAGCTCCGTCATCGACCCTTCCCTCCGTCGATCAAGATGCCCCGTTATGTCTCCCCTTCTACCGAAGTCGACAGGGCCCCCTTCCACAATCTCCCATTGAGTTACGACCCATTGCCATCACCCCAAATCCCAAGCTGACTCCGTGAAAGTTGGATGTTTATTTGGGCTTTGTACAGACATTGTAAGTCCCACAGACTCTCAGCAATTTGGGAATATTAAGACCCCTCTCTGCCATCCACCGTCTCGTGATATGTCGAAGACTTTAAGAGACACGGGATCTCCATTTCTCTCACCTTCATTGACTCAGCCAAAGGTTCATCAACCATATAACACAGTCATCAACAAAGCCATCTTCAGTGACCGTCGTCAGGCTGTGAGTCACCGAGAGGGAGGGGACCATCTCCACCTTCCAGTCCCTCACTTGTAGCGACACCTACGTCAAGAGGATGGGGCCCCTTGTGTTCCCTCGTCCTTATGAACGATGCCCTGATGGATGTCCCTACTGTGTGGAAGTAGTTAACGACTGTCCCACCGATGTCAACAATGACAACACCTCATTTGACAACGTCGCCATTCAGAAAGCCCTGGACAACCGACCTCCAAGACTGGACCACAGCCAACTGTGACACTGCCAACAAGGCCGTTGTCACGTACGTCAAGTCTCTCTCCTTCAACCACGTCCCATAATCTATTGTCTCACTAGGCCCCAGTCCCCTCCAGGTTATTCAGTCCACCAAGCTTCCATGTGTCGCTTTGGAAGGTGAACTGGCCTGGAAGGAACACAGTCAGCACCATCGTCACATCAAATTCGTAAATACTTTCCCTTGTGTTTGCTTTTTTCGTTTCATAATTTTTTCCATATTTCAGTTAAGGCCCGGCCTCGATGTGGTCTTTTGTCTGTGACAGGAGCCTTTAACGTAAAAAAATATACATATAGACAGAGAGAGAGAAAATAAAACAGATAGACAGATACGCAGACACAGACATTTAGAGAGAGAGAGAGAGAGAGAGAGAGAGAGAGAGAGAGAGACAGACAGACAGACAGATACACAGACACATAGACATTTGGAGACACACACAGAGAATAATACAGACATTTAAGGAACAAATTATACATTAAGAAGGAAATGCATAGATCCTTGGGTTATCTGATGTCTGTCATTAGAAATACGGCCGTTCTCTCTTGCCACCCCGCAGACAAATATATAACCCGGAAATACATGCGATATATAGTGATATATGCCATTAGTGACGTGAATCACATAAGCGGAGGGCAAGTTTTGGGTCTATAGGTCATTATAGGTTTGGCGAATCGAGGCTAATGATGCTACTAAGCTCCTTAATTATGTTTCCTTGATTAGTGGCATGTTGTAGAAAGTGTCGTAGGGACGTCAAGTGACGCCTACCGTTGTAAAGGGTTGTAATCATACGTAGAGGAACGTTACTCTAATTTGTTTAGGGTTGTTGGTTTGTTGAGAAGTAGAGAGAAAGAGAGGGGGAGAGAGAGAGAGGAGTCTTTAAAAAATCCACAGTAGATAATATTCTAGATAAAATTTTCTAATTACTTTGTGTTGCCTACAAAGATTCTCTTTAGATTTGATGTAATACAATGTAATCCAAAGACAGAAATTTCCTTTTTTTAGATGCAGTTTGGTGATTAGCTCTCTTTCTCTCTCTCTCTCTCTCTCTCTCTCTCTCTCTCTCTCTCTCTCTCTCTCTCTCTCTCTCTAAACTAACTCTTTCATTCAATTTACTGTAAATATTGACACATAACAAAGAACCCATTTATGCCCGGGGAAAAAAAAATATGTACACTGCTTTATGGACTCCCGTGGTGTAGCGGTTAGCGTTTTCCTGACCGTGACGCATGGCGTGGGTTCGAATCCTGGTTGCGGCAGTCGGTCCATAGTCAACCCAGCTGTTCATCCATCTCTAGGGGTTGGTCGATGAAATGGGCACCTGACTCAGGCTAGGGTCTGTGTATATAGCGTTAATGGGATGGCCTTGATTAGGGCCTCAACTGCCCGTGCCGTCTAAACTAAATTAAAATACAAGCCACAAGGAAATACATGAAGTACATGTGCCAAATAAGTCACAAGAAAATTCGCAATTGACGTCTATCGGTGCCTTGAGAAATATGCAAATGACCACCAGGCAAACAGTCATTACTACTCCGGAAATCCAAGGAACACGTATCTGAAGCCATGTTTGTTTTGGAACTTCCTGCCTGACCCAAGGGGTCGGAGCTAGAGATGTATCTGTTGCTCACAGACTTCAGGTGTGACAGACATGATATTTCCCACAGACTTCAGGAGTAGCAGACGTCATCATTATCACAGACTTCAAGTGTGACAGACGTAATATTTCTCACAGACTTCAGGAGCAGCAGACGTCATATTTCTCACAGACTTCAGGTGTGACAGACGTAATATTTCCCACAGACTTCAGGTGTAACAGACGTAACATTTCTCACTGACTTCAGGAATAGTAGACGTAATATTTCTCACAGCCTTCAGGAGTAGAAGTAATATTTCTCACAGACTTCAGGAGCAGCAAACGTAATATATATCACAAACTTCAGGGATAGTAGAAGTAATATTTCCCGCAGACCTCAAGAGCTGGTGGCGTAACATATATATTTCTCTAACAGACATAATATTCTAAGATCAGTCATAAACAACAATACATTAACATTATCTTTCTGTGGTCTTCTTGAAACACGTCCATGACATTCCAAGTATGTGTGTGTATTTATCTGACATATTCTTGCTCTAATCATTTGAGACTGGCTGGCTGGAAAACTGTTCATGAAATAATGACCAACGCATCAATCGTTACTCATCAGCGGCTCATTGCCGCCCAAAGACGTAAATAAATACGTAAATGAGTAAGATAAAGCCAGTCTTTCGAGAAGTCCGACCTCCGGGCTTAATCGCAACACCGAGTCGCCTCAGAAAATGAATGAGACGTATGGAATGTACTTACCTTCCTTTAGCGGCGATCTAGAAGAGGCCACAACAGAGCTGGACGTTTCTGTAGTTTTGCTGTATCGCGTTCCACAGAGGTAGAGGGAGGGAGTGAGGGAGGGAAGGGGACACACGCGCGCCTCTGTGGCATCGTGGGAGGAGCAAGCGGAGAGGAAACACACAAACTCCAGATCACAGACCGATCGTCTTCGTCTTCTTCGTCGTCGTCTTCTTCACCGTTACACTAATTTGGCCTCCCAGAAAAATGTCTTGTTGGACGGTTTGGGAGCGTCACGATGCTGTGGCCGATGTGAGAACCTTGAGTACAAGGGTTCGACCCCCTGAGTTGCACGACGTTTACGATGCCTGGGTATGATGATGACCTCGTAGAAAAAAAAAAGGGGGGGGGGGTCATTTTAAAAGACACACGCCATCATATCTAATGGTCGTGCTCAGTTGTCGTACCGCTGTTCTCGAGGGTCGACCCGTCGTGCTCAAAGGGGGCTAATGGCGTGTACCGTATGAGTCACGAGGGAGCTTTTGAGACTTCGGTTTGGTCTCACAAATGGCCAGATGTGTGTGTGTGTGTGTGTGTGTGTGTATGATGCAGGCGTGGGATAATCGATTTCAAATTGACAGCGTGAGTTCAGATTCATCTGATTGTATCGGAATCTCGTTCCAGCGGTCTCAGATACATGCAGAAGAGTGTGTGGCACGCATGGGATAGAGCGGTTTAGATCACTGTGGTATACGAAAGGCGACGTGCTGTCAGTGTGCCGAAACAGGACATGTGAAGCGGTCAGGGGAAACCAGGGAAAGATCTGTGGGAACTTAGCTGTGGAGAAGAGGGCTCCGGTTACGGTACATTATACAATACAGTTAGAAATTGGACGTAAGCAGTGAGGTCGTCCTTCGTCTTTGCCTGGCGCTACTTCGCTATTGCGGATAACGGCGACCAAGTACGGAACATTATTATTATTATTATTATTATTATTATTATTATTATCACTATTATATTATCATTACTATCATAGCTATTATTATTATTATAATAATTACTTATTATTATTATTATTATTATTATTATTATTATTATTATTATTATAACTATTAATATTATTTTCAATTTGTTTATGTTTTGGCTGAGACTTTTAAGCACGCGACAATATTAAACAAGAAGAGAAAGTCGTGAATACGGTCAATAGCAGCGAAATAACACACTACGTGGCAACTCATGCGATCTGGGGTGCGCCCGCGCTCCCTCGGGCGGGCTTTCCTTTGCCCGGGGCGTCAGTCTGCTGGTGATGGCCACCGCTTCAGGGCCTACTTAGTGACAGGTTCAATAGGAACCATCCTTCCTGTGGGCGAATGACTCAATTCTAATTTTCTCACTTCTTGTATCGACGAAGGAGTCATCCTCGTAATATATAATACTCCCTTCGGCGTCAGATATCGGGCAGTACCTCCCAAACCTCGGTTTCAATCTTTGTCATAATTCAGGAACAAATGGTTCACGCCTGTAATCTCTCAGACTGTCGGGGCTTCACTGTTACAAGTCTCTCTCTCCCTCGCCCACAACTTTAGCCAAAATCTCGAATAGTTTTGACGGGTCGTTTATCGGTGCTCTATACACATTTTCGGAAGCCTTTTGTGACGTTGGCTAACGAGCTCTTCTCGTCAAACTTAGTTCCTGCGGCCTTCCCGTTTTGCCTTTACATTCCGAAGATCTTTTTCGTAGTTGCAGTATAATCTCAGTGTTGTTTTGGATGACGTTCTAATTTGTTTTTATCATCAGTCGTCTTGGGGCTGTGTTTACAGTTCTTTTTCATTTTCTTTTACGTGTAAATGACCTTCCAAACCCCACAGGAATCATCTGCAAACTCAATCATTGTCTTAGAGCAATAGGATAGCAATCACATTACTCTCAAATGCTTCGCAAAGTTCCCACACTTTATTTATTTTTTTCTTTTTCGTTGATGAGACTATTTATAACCACCTCCTCTCCTCCCCTCACCCCCCACCACACACACACACACACACACACACACACACACACACACACACACGGCCACACGCTGTGCTCCCTTCCCATGGTAATCTCCCAGGCTTGGAGGATCACACAGTGAGTCCTTCCAGGAAACGACACATCTCCAAACATTTTTTTTTTCTATTTAAAGGATTAACTGTACTCGCCATTTTTCCCACGCCCGCTCATCCCCCAGTAAAAAAACCACATCTACCCCATGATGTGAAATGTGTCTCAAACATTTGCAGAGATGTGTGCCAAACATTCTCTTTCTCTTTCTCCTCTCACAGGTCTCCATTTAAAAGAATGTTTCTCATCATCAGCTTCACACTGAACCTACCTCCCTCTTCCTTCCTCTTCATGTCTATTGTCCAGTATCCCTCTCTCTTCCCGTTTTCTGACCCTCCTCAAACAAACGCTTCTCCCACGGAATTCTATCCATCGTCTTCGACTTCCAAAAAACGCAGGCCATCTACCTGTTCTGATCGCTCATCCACACAATGGCCAGAATGTGTGTATAAGGAAATACCTAAAGAGTAAATCTGATGTTTCTCTCCAGTTAATGGACATGATTCCAGCCCAGGTCTGTTCTCCCGACCGAGTTCTTACATATACAGCGACTAGAGTGTTCTAAACAACAGTAAAACGATACCTAATTACCAGAAAAGATCAATGAATTAGGTTGAATATGTAAGAATGTCTCTTAAAGCACCGAGGGTGCTGTAGAGATGTTTACAAATGCTTACATTAACATATGAGAACCAAAACATATGTTAATAGTGTTCTCTTGACTTGATGAACAAGATATGAAAAGACGAATGATCTATAAACAAAATAGAACATGAGAATTTAGATATATGTAAAAGGAATTTTATATTTCTGTAATGAGCAAAGGAGAAAAGGAAATCTATTGAAACAGAAGCTGAACCAACGTCACCTGAGTAGAATAGATAGGATGGAATAGATAGATCAGTATTATATAGATTCTAGTGGAGGACCCACAACCACTACCTCCACCACCAACCACAAGTTGACCACCGTCACGTCTAACCCGACCTGACCTCGTAGTAAATTATCACGAGGAGGAGGCAAGGGGGAGACACTGTCGCCCGTGAAGAACTGTTACGTTCCAAAATTTTATGACCTTATTTTCCACTGCGAACCGAAACTCTCTCACATAAAAATAAAATATTACCTCCATTATTACCATACTCTGTTTTCTTTTTTATGATCTGTTTATGTTGTCATGAACGCAATTCATGGCACATGTAATGCTATGTTATCTTTTACAGTAACAAAAGAAAAATACGGTATGTGAAAATAAGTAATCAATGTATATTGCAGTCTGAGTAATTGCTAAAGGAATGACAGGCTGATTGCCTGCATAAAAGCTTAAAGAAAGGCATTGCAAAACATATCTTGCCTTTGTCATTGAAGAGGAATTCTAGAGAGATAAGGCAGCCACATTGGCAAATGGAAGGAGAAAGGCAAGTGAGCTCCCTTAGGGAGAATCAGGAAAAGGGAAAGGGAGTATCCTCCCTTAGGGGGAAGTACCCCCTAAGGGAGCATTTAAATCTCTTACCCTTTTAAGATAAACGTCACGTGAGATTTATATTTTTGTACAACTCACAGTCTTGAACAACTGTGCAGCTGTACACTGTACACTGCACACGGTCATGTACAGACAATCTGGAGAAATTACGGACAATTTGTGGTCAGACGGGCGCGCTCAGACTTCTAAAAAGACACTAGATTATTACGTACAGCACGAGGAGGGGGAGGGGGGGGGGAAGGAGGAGGGGGGAGGGGGCCACAAAGCCTGCAGGGCTTAGGCTGTGGGTTGGGCAAATTTCACGCCTTCCAACGAAGCCTCAAAAGCCACTGAATTTTTACTGATACTGTTGTGTGTCGTCGTCACCGCCTCTCTTGCAGTCATTCCATACAAGATCAATCCTCCTCACACCACATACTTGGCCTCAAACAATTCATACCCAACTCGTCCGTTCTTTTGCATTATGGGTCCAAGACTCGCGTGTATACAACACCGTCGGTACTACTATAGCTTCAGACATACCCATCTTCTCCCCGGTAGACAGTGACAAGACAATGACCTCTCTCCATTTTTTGGCTACGCGCTCGCCCGTGTCTGATGCTTAGCGTGCGCAGTCACACACTCAATCACCACCCTCTCCTACACCTTACAAGATACACTCAATAGACTTGTCCTATGTAATTAGAACATTAACTTTTCTCATCCTTATTCAACGGCACCATATTGGAATCCCGCCAGTTCTCAGGTATTTCACCCCGAGTTATGCAAATAGGTCAGGTAACAATCAGATTAAGACTTACTGATGACTTAATGGACACAAATGGCTTTCCATTTGGAGGGAATCAATGGGTAACTTTGCTATTTTTCATGGCCAACGGATTTTGCTCGTCATTAACGATCAAGGATGCAAGAGAGCGTTGTCATTCACTTCATTATTTTACTTTTTGTAACAATAACATCTGCAAGTTAGTAAATGGTGATTCAGACAAGTTAGTCACGTGATATGTATATTAACTTGCCCAGGTTACATTCCTAAGTTTCGTAGGTGAGCGCCTGGCGTGAAAATATTGCAGCTGTGAAAGAGATTGACCATAAATGACTGAATTTTGGTTACATTATGTGGCTAGGTTAGATTTCGTTAGATTAAGTTAAACGATTAATATAAGTTTATCTAAATGTATGTAGAATAATCTCCAAAATCCAGGCAGGACTGGGAAACCTGCTTTAAAAACACTATTAGTAAAAAAGATATAATCCAACGGTGGCGGAATTATTTTTAACTTCCCGTATTGTTAACCTTCTTGCCCATCACGGGAAAGCCTAATTAAACTAATCAGACTTTTGAAAAGAATACTAATTAACCTTAATGACCGAGAACTGGATAAATTGCTCCTTTAGGACGGTGGAACGACCCTTGACGACGACGATAGGCCCTTGATATAAAGGCCTGGTTCTCTGACCTGACCGTTTTGCTCATAGGTGTTCAGTACACGTCCATAAATAATTCCCACAATTTGGTGGAGGTACCCCTAGCAAAAGGCGTTTACCCCCTTGTATGATATGGCAATTAGATACATACCTCTATGTCTATATATAGGAGCTAAATCCGTTACAGGAAACCACAACCGTTTTACCTCTACCTGTAGGTCAAGCCTGTGGGGGTCTGTATGAGGACCACACTCGCCTCATTCTCCCACTGTTTTTATATTGCTTAATTACGCCCCTTGTATTTTGATAGCTTGAGTTCACCTTAAATCTTTATGTATCAGTCACAAATTTCTTTTAATTTATAAGTTTCGGATCTTCATGGGCCATACATGCAGTAGAAACCTGTATGAACTTAGAATACTCATGAGGGAGTTCCAAGTTACGAGAGAAAGTTGTAGACTTAATGACCCTCCGGGCAGTCGATAGGTTTTGAAAGCCCAAATAATCATCGAAGCAACAAACCTTAAGATCCTCTTTGGTCATACCTTAAATCCATGAAGACCAACTTGGCGTCCAGTATGTTAACACTGCCCCTCACCACAGCAGTACCAGCTATTAATTAGCGTTGAGTGTTTTGGCGTGTCTTTGTGAGCAGTGTTGTTTAAACCTCCAGTAATGAACTACGAATTAGGCGAGGAGTCACGATGGACAAACCTCCACACGAAGATAAACTTCTCCATTTATTTCAAGGGTTATCACTCTGGCTTGAAAGGTCGCTGGTGTGGCTTGAGAGAGAGGGAGGAGTCGGGTCTGTTATGATTAGTCGAAAGGAATTTGTTTTGTTGATTTTGTGGAGGCATCGTAAACGCTGATGGTTTACATTATAAAATTAGGAAAGGTTTATTTGTACACATGCACACACACACACACACTCACACACACACACACACACACACACATGGTACCAATCACCACGGCTTTGCAGTTTAGTTAGCTGGGTCTCGATTCGCACATATCTTGAAACACAAATAGCTACATGAAATGAGTAATCTTGTATTGCGAGAGATTTAAAGGTGTCTGAAAATACATATGCCATTATTGAACGTAACCATCCTGCCTCGTTACGTTAATGATCATTTTTTGTTGGGTGCTTAATTGTTAGAAACCTGCCTCTATAATTAAGAGCTGGTTTCACTCCTTTGATCGTGTTAGAGTGAAATGAAAAACCTGAAATGGATAGAAAAATCAGTTACTGACACTGTTCTTCATTGTGCTAATGTGGCTCTGTAATTAGAGAGTAATTAGGGAATTTTGTCATCATTCGAAGATCGTTTCTGGTCAATAGGCAGTTTATGATTTCATCCCTTTCTCGTCTGACACAAGACCCAGGGTCGTTAAGTCGGGAGGGGGGGGGGTTAACGGTCGTTAAGGTGACACGTCTCGGATTGACTGACAGTCGACCATGACGGAGTTCGAATCCCTCCAGGGGGAGACCGCTTGATCCGTCAGGCTATTGTCGAAGGCAAGACTCGTCGTCGCCTTCCGGTGTGGGGTCACGGCTCTGCCAGAGTGTGTGTGTGGAGGGGGGTAGGGGGTAGGAGGAGGGGGCTTAAAGGGCGTGGCAGGATAGGAGGTCAAGAGAGAGAGAGAGGAGGGAGTCTATAGTTTTACATTAGTAGCTACCATTGCTACTACTACTACTACTACAACTATTACTACAATTACTACTACTAATATGATGATAATTATATTATTGACAATTATAGTTTCAGTTTACACAAAAACATCGTGGCTAAAAACATATAGTACAATTGCCTGGTCCTGTGAGTCAACGAACTCTATAAATGGACCTTTAGTGTTCTTGTATATCATATTTAACAATGGCAAATAACGCTGACCAATTTCATCATAAATAACTTACATCTTAATGTACGATTGATAATAATGAAGAAAAGAGATGATGATGCTTGAAATTACAGTCCCAAATTACCCATAACCAATTTAGGTTTGAGTTAGTTTTTTGCCAGAACCATAGCGTGAGTTTTTTGCAAAATTTTACGAGGTGGAATTAAGTCAAGTGAACTTACCAATAACTGCATAGTATCCCCCTCTTCGCAAATGCATCTAAATGTATAAATAGTGATTAGTGTATGTATTTCGTGTGTATATAGTTCGTGTGTATATATAGTTCGTGATTTATGCTTGTATCGAGTTCAGACTTAATTACATCATCCAAGACTTTAAAAATTTGACACGGACGTAGAGCTCGCCCAGTGTGGCCTACTTGACTGTGAAGTGTTTTGCATAGGCTGCGAGTGGCAGTGACCTTCTGGGGGTCGGGGAAACTCCTTCCCCAACTCTATATATATATATATATATATATATATATACGTGGTTTGACCTGTGACCCTCACACACCCGCAGTCATTAAAGGCGTCGGTGTTAAGGCGAAGTGGCTTTCTTTTCCCCCCGGGGCGGACGGACGTGTGACGTGGGGCGTGCGCTCGTTAGTGCCATACCTCTAGCAATGTACGGAACGAGGGATTACCTTGAATGGATAACACGCTAGATATAATCCTTTATTGTGCACGTTTATATTTGGTTCTGGTTGTTAAAGGGGAACAACGCTCTTGAATTAGCTACGGTTTATGATTTGCATTTCTTTCGGTATTTGTTTTTTTTTTTATGTTTCATTTCAATCATCTTTTTGAATATTAGAATTATATTGAACGTCTGAAGATATTCATTTCTTTATGACCATGACAGCTGACATGTCTAAATCCCAAATAACCAAAGTCAGACGTCGTGAAGGATGTATCCACATATTAAAGAGCCATTTATTTTTGTCTGGTACCAGACCTGCCCATATCAGTACCGGTAATGCTCGGGTACCGGCGGTACAGGCGGTACGTGACGTAGTAATGACGTCATTGTCCTATAAACGTTGGCTTTCTTTTCCCAGTACGAGAAACTGGACAGGCCTGGCCCCACCCGGCATGCGTTAACGGTCTCTTAACTGTACTTTACGCGTTGCCGGCACTATAACCACATGTATTTGTGTTGCCGGCACACATTCATTTGTTACTCAAACCTTGGCAAGGAAGTTCATACATAAGAGACCAAGAGCAGGGTCCTTGTGAAGAAAATAACCGAGAACAATACATAGGTGGGACATTAGAACGCTTGAAACTTAATAAGTAAATTATCAAATAAAGACTAGGATTTATTGAGGAAAACGTAACAACCCAATGACATGCAAGAACTCGTTAGATTCGTAGTTACGGAAAAAGAAACAAATGAAAGTAATTAAGCTTTATTGCTTAAACAAGGGTTTTTTTCCTACAATAAATAAAATTTACATTATATACTTTGTAGAGCGTTACTTCAACTCATCAGTATAAAGATATTATATCATAAAGTTAAAGGGGGTACTATAAGTGCTCTGAAAATAACAGTTGTAATTTCATTGTGTAAAGTAAATGCCGAGGCAAAATGTAAAGAATTTCATCATTAAAGAGTCGTGCTGGATATGATGGCATAATTACATATAGAAACATTGGTGTGGAAACTATTGTATAATGTAGGGCATAAAATAATAACGTTTTGGTGGATAATGATGAGCTTTTGAGACGAAGTGAAATTAAAATCCCATCACGGATGTGTCTGGGTATTCGCCAGACCACAAAACACACGGTAAAAATTAATACAAAACCAAGTGTAAGAGAAATTACACGGAGAGAGAAAGATGAGAGTCTTTCTTTTTGTGTGTATGTGGGAGAATAAAAATGATCTTATGTGACTGTTTTGTAATAACTGTGTTAGGTTATTTCTAGTAGCTAAGCTGTAATTATTATGTAAAAGACCAGACACATCCCATTGAATTGGACACTGCTTCAAAAAAAAAAAAAATATTATATATATAACTGAATCAAACGAGATTATACAGTTTCATAACTTGTCCCACTAACCCTTCTTAAAGGAACTCCTGCAGCAGACAGGAAGTAAGCCACGTCTTCGCAGGAGGGGTCTTGTGGTATGTTGAATCGCTGTTCGTAATGTGAGAGAAGTGGGTGGTGTCCGAGCATAGACGAAAAAGCATAACTCGTGCATGTCTAGGAAACATAATTTCACATCGGCGTCTGGTACAGCGGAATTTTAGATTGGGTCAAAAGGCCAGTTGTTTAGTCGCTTGCCGAGTCATTACCGTGGGAACATTTTTTTCAGTTTTGTTTTTGTCAGGGAGGGTGGGGGGAGGGGGGAGGGGGGGAGCTAGGTGATCTGGGAGTTATAGGTTGTTGAAACGTAAGGCAGAGGTAAGGCTTTGATTTCTGCTTGTAGGTTGCTGGTTGTTAATGAAGTTATTTGCTTGGGAGATAGTCCATTACTTAATAAAAAAGAGTGTGGTTGAGAGAGCAGAAGAGTGTGTTTTAAAATGGTTTGGACATATGGATACTATGCAACTTGAGGCGGAATTGCGTTGTTATATTTTTTGTTCCGTTGTGAGGATTAAATTTTAGAGGTTCTTAAGCAGCCAGTGAGTTCTATTTTTTAAGTGGCTTGGGGTGCTGTTACATTTGTCTTTGAGAGGGTGGGTGAGGCTTAGTTTATGGTGGAGCGGATAAATTGCTTGCAAAGAATATTTAACTAAGGAATTCTTTTTTCCTCGTCTAAACTAGGTGCCAGTAAAAGTCCTGGAGGATTCGAAGCGGTTTC
>JAYMFT010058096.1:0-15007 GCA_038088735.1 Panulirus argus | reverse complement strand
AGAGAGAGAGAGAGAGAGAGAGAGAGAGAGAGAGAGAGAGAGAGAGAGAGGAGAGAGAGAGAGAGTAAAGGGCCGCTGAGGTCTTGATGCAAACAAATATACTTATAAATTTTGCTGAGTTGGGTTAGCTATTGGTGAAAAGGAAAAATACAAAACATTAATAAGGTAGTGAAAAATTTTGAGACAGTGACATCACAGGCATGGCATTCAAAGTTCAAGAGGCATGCAACAAGCACGGTGGTGTTGGAATAAACATCAACTATTATTTTTGAGAAGCAATGCCAATGTCAAATCATCTTCAAGTACTTGGATAAGGAGATAATCAGACAAATGTCTGCACCTCTTGTACACCCAAATTTAAGCATGCATCACCAGTTTAACAAACTCCACTCCAGGAAACATATGGATATGCTAATGAAGGTCCTGCAATGGGCAACTAAGAGTGTCTGAAGGAAGGGAACTGAGTTACAGGAAGAGCAATGAAACCATGGACTTGCATATGCTCTATCAATTTCGTCAGTTAAGGCAAAAGTCAACTATAGCACATATCAAGAAACTATGCAATAAATAAGTAAGAAATTATTAGATGAATTTCTTCTGTGGTAAAAGAGCAGTAGCTACAGGGTAAATCCAGTGAAGCAACAGCATATGCAGAGCATTTGCATGCTCAAAGCTGTATGACTATAAAGAAATGGTTTTAGATTCTGGTAACAACAGGGGTGAGAAGTCACTTTCGACAAGACTATATCACCATCAGTAAATGGAAAGGAGTAAAGTGCCATTGAGGACCTAACCACTCCAAAAGTAGCTCACCTAACCCTGCTTCTGTGTTAAATGTAACCTTAAAGCTGCAGGAGCACCACAAAAGGGATTATATAATCATCTAACTGTAAAGAAAAGACTAGGGATTGGGCCCTAAAGGCGTACAACTTCCTCTAACACACAAAAAGGGCACACAAATGGGAGGATTGTTAGAGATGAAGAAAAATACGGAGGGAACAGTAACTCAAAACTAACGAGATGGGAAGGAGATGAATACTTGGCAAACAATGAAACTCTTTCAAAAAGCACAGGAAGGCAACTGATGGATTATGATTCATGTAAGGTAAATGGACCATATGCAATGAAAGTGGGCAAAAACACTTAACAGGCCACCTGAAAACCTAATAGAAAAATATGCAAAAAATGTGAGTAGCAGAAATAAGATCAAGAAAATGCACTGAACTACAGACAAGTAACTCTGGTATGTGTGACATGTAAAATCCTGAAAAATAATATCAATAAGCAAATGGATGATTACTTGCAAAGGAGAAACAACCTAAGCATGAGACAACAAAAATTCTATGAAGAGAGGTCATAAATATTCATTCCTTGAGACTTTAATGAAGCAAGGAACTCTACTTTTGACAAAAAAGTTGGACAGGTGGTTTGTGTGTTCTTTGACTGCTAAAGACTTCTGATACCATTCCACACTAGTGATTGGCACAGAAACAGGATTTTCAGGCAGGCATTTAGGGTAAACTTATTGGAAGGACATAAAATTATATTTGTGAAAATGAACAAAGAACTAATCCCACTGAAGCCATTTCTAAGTAAGCTAGGGTAACAACTGGCACACCACTGCAGACAGCATACAGAAGTTTAAAAAGTTGAATGTTGGTAAAGAAAATTCAAAAGATGGGGCCTAATGAGTGTATAATTCCCTCCCTGTACTGTAAAAACAGGTAATTAAAAATTAGTGCTTACATGTTACGACAGTTTTGATGAACTAAGCAAAGCCCACAAAAGCCTAAAAAAATTTCAACATTACTTATTATGGAGCTTGAAAAATATCCAAGCCCTTTTTATTAGTAAATGTTCTTATTACTAAATGATTCTCAGTTCCTGGGACACACTATGGTACCAGATGGTTAAATTATAAAGCAGCTGACATAAAGTGACCTTTAATGTTCCATACTCAGAAAAAGATCAAAGACATATATGATAGATATTACAATGAGTATGGAGATACTCAAGACCTAAAAGTAAACTAATATATCCATGAGAGAAATTCACACCAACAAAGAAACGCCAGCTTGCTATTGCCCTATTCTGCCTATGCATATATACAAACACAGTGCAAACCAAAGTAGTGAACACCAGAACTCAGTAAACTTAACATCAGCTAAGAATGATACCCCTATGGCCAAGATAATTTCTATTCTCTATTTGTGTGTTGCTAAACTGAGAGCAAAGTTTGCACAAAAATCTTGTTAAAAATGCCACTAAAAACTCCAAATTTCTCAAGTAGAACACTCAAGAGAACCAGTTGTAACAAAATGATCAGAGCAAAGTATGAATAAGTTCAAATAGCAAATATCTTAAGCCTAAAACTCCTGATCAAATAATACTGCAGGTTAATACCTCCTGGGAAGACACCTATATCAGGCGTAAAAATTTGGCAGTCATCATACAGCATCAGTGAGGCAAGCAGAAGAAAGCAGCAGATGAAACAACAGCATGGAGAAGATTCAGTAGTCAGCAGCAGCACAGCAGCAGCGGTAGCAGCAGTAACGCAGGTGGTGGTGGTGATGGTGCAGCAGGTTGAGCAAATCAGGCCAAATCAGTAAGCAGTATTGTATAAAAGTAGGTATTGGAGGAATGATGCATTATTACAGCTTTTTGTAAGAAGGTATGGTAACACTTCTTTAGAGGTTCTTAATATCTTTCAAATAGTAGAGATGGATCCGTTTGCAGTTACATTACTATAAAAGGCAAAAGCATTACCGTATGTTATCTTAGCAACCATTTAAATGCTGTATTTTGTAAACCTGCAAACCTGTTAGTGGCTCATTTTTCATTGCTGAAATACTACATACTTAATGTTCTTGACTCATATTAGTTAAGGCTATTTTTCTCCCCAAGTTATAATACAGTAATTCAACCCATGTACACAACACCAACTCCTTAAGAGTCACGGAAAACATAAGACTGATAATGATGGATCTGAAGAATGAACTATGGGCATCTGAGAGAGAACTTGCTCAATAGGGTAATCAAAACTTTTACCTTCCAAAATGAGGTATATCAAAGAATGGGCATCCCCTTCAACATCCATATAAGAGTGAGCAAGAAGGCAGGATCAGAAAAAATACCAAAAAAACTGTAGATAGACACAAACATAATCTACTAATGGATCGAAAAGAACATGACAGAATCTAATGAGGACAGATTTGAGTGAGTCATGAAACTAACAATATACTGGCAACTCCCACAAAGACCCAACAGGAAAGACAAAGAAAGAGAAATGGCAAAAATCTAGGTGCTATCATGGGAAACTTAGATTCAAGGAGCATATTGATAAAACAATATCATCAAGACATATAATGAGAGGCATGATATTATGAATTTTCACAATGAGTGAGAGAGCTAATGATAAATTTGTTCAATCCTACCAATACTATCATCGTCCAATGGTCCGATGAGGCAATGTATTTTTCCACATGTTGAATTACAAATGCACTGTAAGCTCTGTTGGCTGGCCATACAAGGCAACCCAAACAAAGGAGAGTCATTGGAGCTACCTGGAACCTTAATAATCTGCTAATGACCACACTGTGCAGCTGTGTATCTTTTATAGGGACTTACCACAACTGTAGTGCCCACTGCTGCCAATAGCACCCACCAACATGATCCCACTGCCTATCTTTAGGATTGCCCAATACAGTAAATGATATGATTTTCCTATAACTGGAATGCTTGACTCTTAATTGCAAAGGCAAAAATAAAATGGTCTGATTATCTGGTGTGTACTTAATCGAATAAAATGAAAAATTACATAATTTTTTTGTGTACTTATGAATAGCTAATGCAGAATATAATGTACTTCTCCTTAACCAGGAATTGTTTACATTATCTGAGAACCTTTTTATCATCATTTTTTCTATACACTAGGGGTAAAGGCAAAAAATCACTGGGCACCAAAAGGGATACTGCATAAATATGAAGCAAAACTGAATAATCCAGATGTATGCCAAACACATGGAAATAAACAAGTTGATAAGACTTCAGAATCCCTTCCCATACATAACCAATGGTCTGGAACATATGAATCATCAAGTGAGGTACAAAGATGTCAAGGTACACAGCCTGAAATGAAGAAGGTAAAGATACATGATTATGTATGCATGGGAGGAAACTGAGGGCATCCAGAATAATGAATTAGATCTAAAAGCACCTTAAGAACAAAGATGCAACTATCAAGTGTGCACCAGTACCTGAGAGTATACTAAAAAGATACCATGTAAACACACACAAAAATCCGACAAAAGAGTTGGAAATGCTATTCAAAGTAATTTAGAGAAGTATAAAGAACATACATGGAGCATCTACAGAAACCTCTACAAGAAAGCCAGATACATGGTTTAAGGCCAGTCCCTGATGAACTACAGGCTGGCAATTATGTAAGGCTGTGGAGACAGACAGAAACAGTATTAGGCATGAAACAAGATATGCAATGAGCAATACATGCTCGCTCAGCCTTCTAGAATAGTCTTGTCGCAGGTACTTAAAGGTAGGTAAGTACTGCCATTCCCTTCCTCCACTTCTGAAGCAGGTATCTCTTTATTCAGTCTTTATTCAGTTATCCTTTCCACATGTCTGAACCATTTCAGCACATCTTTGTCAGCTCTCTCATTCAGACTTCACTTAATACCAAACCTCTTTCTTGTAATGTCATTCCTTTCACAATCAATCTGGTCCACATCACGACTCATATTCAGACATTTAATTCCAACGCATCCACCCCTCTTCCTTTCTTTCACATTCGAAAACCAAAGACTTACATCCATACAACAGAGTGTGGACTACTATACCTTCAAACACACCCATCTTTGCATTCACAGACACTGACTTCTCGTACACGCTCTTTTATGAACTCAGGACCTTAGACCATTCTTATATCCTCTGAGATACTTCAGCCCTCACGGTTACATCTGTTGCCAAGTCCACTCCTAGGTGCCCAGAGCACTCTACGGCCTCTAGATCCTCCCATTCAAACTGCTTCATTCTCCTGCTGCAGCTCATTGACATACTTCTGTTCATGTTTCCTCTCAACTTCCTCCATTTACAAAGACTCTAAAACTCTGTTACCAGCTTCTGGAGTTTCACTCTGCGGTCTGTTACCTTGGCAGTTTCATCAGAAAAAAGCAACAGATTCAACTCCCATGCCACTCCACCCTTAAAATACTGCAGACCTACACATCACCCTATGACCCTCCTATTCACCTCCCTCACCACCCCACATGCCTATGAAGAAATTAAACAACCACAGTAACATTACACATCTATGACAGACCCACCTTCCCCAGGAACGACTACCTAGTTAAAACTCCTCAAAGCAGATACTTTTTCCAATACCCCCACATGAACCTGAAGTCCTGGTTAAACTGAGATGAATAATAATGATGATCACTAGAATGTGCATAGTGTATTTCTGTTGTTCTTCCAGTTCCACTAAGACAAGTTTTCTAGTTATGGACACACATAAATGAGAGCAACCAGCTGACATGAATGAGCTTTTATGATTAAGTCCTTTTTCTACTGATTCTTTATAATTTTCTGCCATAATTAGAGGACCTATAAGGCTAAACTATGGCTCTCAAAGATTGGGACACTAAGATATCTAAAAAAAAAAAACTAATTAATATTTCATTCCCTACAGCAGCAAACACCACAACACTGAAGGATTAATGAAGAGAAAAGGCTATTACCAAAGCCTGTTTACTTACCAAGCATTTTGGATACATAAGGTTCAATGTCAACATCTTGAAGGTGTTGATGAGTGTGTGCATGGTACAGGCGGAGGGTTGAATCCAATCGAATGCTCACCCAAACACCGTCACCAATCCAAGCCATCTGTCTTACTTGTGATTCTTTACGTGGATGGGCATCAAATGATTTCTGATGATACAAATGAGAGTATTAGTGTTATAAATATATGAGATATACAACACAAATAATTAAAACAGAAATGATGGAAAAATGATCCTTCCCAAAGACTTATTATAGTAATCATATGAAACAGAAGCTACCAAAATCTTAGTCGATCCTAAGTTCACCCATTCACTGCAGATGGTACAAATGGGGATTCCCACTTTCAAAAATGCTGTAAGAAGTATTTGGATAGAAATATTAGTGCTAATTTAGTCCACTGCCACTTGCCATATGTTGCAATACAACTGATCACTTATTCTTCCTTTGTATGGATTAGCTACCTCCAAGATGTCAGAATAAGAGAGCAGTTGGCCAATTTCAGGAATTTACTGGATAGCTTCAGTATAGCTACTCAATATAATGATACATATCCTCTTAAACTTACAGCACCAATAAACAAAAAAAATAAGTTTTATATTTCTGTAATTAATGAGGAGTACTTTATTCACTGCCATATTCAAAATCATTGCACTGCTTCTTTTTATAACAAACTGCTTTCCTATGCAAGTGAGGTAACAACAGGAACAAAAAAAGAATGGCCTCACTTGAACATATCTTATCTCTAGACATCATGTATAATGAAATAAAACCAGATCCCATCATCCACAGATTAGCCTCACAGACCCATGCATAGTTTATCTTCTTTCCTTCAATTGCCCTGGTTCAACCCACTGACAACATATTGCCCATCATGTACCAGATTGATCCATTTCACCCAACTCAATGCATGTCCCTTGCCCTCTTGATTGTTCAGGCCCCCGTATCCAAACGACACCTTTATTTCCATCCCTCCATTATATACATCCTTGAAAGAACCCAATGGTTTAATGCTGTTAAAATTCCTTTGTAACCCTTCCTCTGCCACCAGCACCAAAAATGTATACCCACCTGAAGTCAACATCGTCCTATCCTGTCAACAAAAGTACTACATTATGAAAATAGTTAAGATGAACTGCCTACGTTCGAGTACAAGGATAAGGAAATACTTAGCAAGCTGTCCATCTCCTACATACAGCTATAGATAGAATATGCTTCTCAAGTTTAGTCACTGCATCAAAAGAAGCACAAGGAGTTTATAGTGAAGGCCCAGAGGAGGGCAACAAAGATGGCACCAGAATTAAGAAAGGTGAGTTACAAGAAGAAGATACACGTTTTAACTGTGTCCTTCTTAGAAGAGAGAGGGGTGACATGATCACAACCTTAAAGATCTTAAAACAGATCAATGAAACAGACAGTGAACAATTTTTGGAAAAATGTAGAGATACAACAACCAAAATACATTCAAGTACTGAAGGGTTCATGATGTGTGATGAACTAATAAAACAAAAAACAAGTGCAATAAACCAATAAGTGAGAACAGTGAAATTTAAGTTAAGACAGTCTCAGGAAGTATACAAAAACAAGGTCTGGGTAATTGCTTTCAAAGAAAAGTAATATAAAAATTTGTAATTATGCACAATATTGCTTAAAAGTGTGGTGATACTGCATACGTTAACAGAACCAGTGCAGTAAGTTAAAGAAGAGTACCTACTGGAAAAATATAATGATAACTGTGAACATGAAATTCTTTAGACTGGATGAACAACTGTCATATACTACACTCTTGAAATACTTTGCTTTCTTCTGGAAATACTTGAGAAAAAAAAAAAAAGATATAACATCATAAACTATCAGAATATAGCTTATTAGAAAATAAGCATTTCAAATCTGAACAAATAAGATGACCACCAACAGCTGCCAGACGAATAGTCATCCAATGTAAACATTCACATGATTTTAAAGTCAGCTTTTAATACTGAAATAAAGAATTAATGGGTTATCATTTTCAAAATAAGTTAGTTGTTAACTAGTTCAAAACAGTGTATTAAGTGGTGATATCAATTCTAGATTGACCCATTCAAGTCTCCAGACAGATACTTAAATGGGCTGAACAACACTTCAAACATTGAGTTCAGTGCCTCAGTTTCATGGTGGTGGGTGAGATGACAGTGTGTGATAATTTTTCCCCATGGTCACACTCCCTCTTTAGTAGTTATCAATTTGGTTTCTGCTCCCAAGAGATGCCTGCTTATGCCCCCTTCCATCATTAGTTATATCATGTATTACTCAGCAACCTACCACTTTACATGATTAATGTATGGCCACTGGAAACTTGAGGACAGGTTGTTGTGATATCTGTTTCTTTACCTGCAATGCAAAATGCTGGAACTCTGTACCTCTTATGTCTTTTGAAATTACTAAGTAATGTCCTTAATCTAATGGCAGATTTCCCATTACCTCCAAAACTCTGAAAATCACATTTCTTCTTCTAGACTCAATGTGGACTTTGGCACATAATTGAAGCCTCCAGTAAATAAAAAAAAAATCCATTCATACCACTTTCATACACAAAATGCTTCCACTGCATTTGATCCCCATTCATTCCCGTAACATTTTCATCTGAAATACCTAACCCTAATAAAATTTCCCAACAGAAATTATACAGTAAATAACATGAAGATTTAGCACTCTTGCAATCTCTCTAACACATCTCAAACAACATGGTGCCCTGAAAGGAGGGCAATGTGTCTTACTCTTCAATCTCTGCTTTCAGTGGCTACTGCCCTTCATCATTATTCAAGCAAAGAAAATCTAACACATTAAATAATGACTCTCGACATCTGTGTTGGGTTACTGGGCTAAAATGGATTAGCTGTCAGTTCAGAAGCAAAAGAGTGTATTTGATATGGCTTGTAATGAACAATGACAGACTGACAGCTAATATTACAAATATGTATAATCAAAGGACAAAATGAAAAGCAACTGTAACCTTAGGACTCTGCCACTGCCATCTTTAAAGTTTTAGATCCTACTGATAATAAGCTCAAAGTTTTCAAAATAAACAAGTCAGAGGTGCAACTATTATATTATTCATACTCCCAACATAAGAATCCCAAAATAAATGAAGAATAAAATAATGGTTTATAAAATCATAAATACAATCCTTCATAATCACCTGTTACATAATTTGACAATCAAAAACATCAGTAACTTACACAGCAAACATCTATACCATTATTTTTGCTTTATTTTGAGTAAATCTATGATAAGCAAGATATGCTTATATATGGGACTTTCAATGTATAAATATATATAGATGTCTAACTCACTTCTCTCGAGGCTTGAGGCAATAATGTACTCACTACAATCATATAATGACAATAAATGTCAAATTTTTTTAAACTTGGAGTATCACATACTTCAACATTCATGATTCGAGGGTCGACAACATGAATCTTGTTGCGGTATCCACACCAGACTTTGTTGTGTACGACATGCATGCACCGGATCGAGTGATGAGGCTTGCCTAAGTCTAACAGGTGGTAATTTGTTAAGTCCCATTGTCCATCCCCTTGCCGGTGGAATATTGCCACGGTGCCATCTGCAAGTGCTGCCAATACTCGACCCTTTATGTGTCTGCAATGAAAAAAACATTTTGAATATCTGATCTTATTACCTAGACTAACTGATCTACCTTTGTCCTATTTCTTTATTCACTTTTTTTCATGTTTGAAGGCTGCTTCTTTTACCTACTGTTTCTACCTAATGCTACTGCCTAATGTTCCTACCTACTACTTCTATTTAGTACACCAACCATTTAGCCAAAAGGAAGGGCTACAGCAATAGCACTCACCTCAAGAAAAGCTAAAGTTACAAGAATGAGTTGTGTGAGTTAAAAGTTGTCCAGTGTTATGGGTGACAAGGAGAGTTTGTACGTTTATGGACAAAATGCCAGCAGTCCTCATGTGAGTGAGGGAGAAAGAAAAGACAGCTACTTGGGTCAAAGAAGTGCAACTCAACAACCACCCAGGTGCTGGCTTAGTATGCAGCCATCACTAACTCTCCCAAAACCCAGGTAAGTAGTACCAGTAATGTAGCTCCCTAGACGTTAAGTCCCTACCAACTGCTACCTACTCCTGTAACTGCTAGAAATTCAAAATTCAAGTATGTAATGCTGATTTGTCCCAAATAAAAAACTAAATGGCTAAGTTAATGTATTTGTCATACACAGTATATACTTACACAATGGCCAACACAGAGTCCTTAAGTTTGATTGAATGTAGGCAGCGCTTCCAGTGGCGAACAGCTGAATGAACATATATGGAGCCACTTTGTGACCCTAGCCACATGGTTGGCAACACAGAAGACATCTTCTCAACTTCTTCTGTTACTACACTTGTGTCTGTTAAAAAAAAATTTATATTTATTAGAATAAATGAGCAGCACTTTCATTACCTAATGTCCCTACTGGAGTGAAAAAAGAAACAAACCTTTGTAAACTCTAAAGCTCAGTCATCTGTTCTTGACGCTACCCAGCTAATGCGGAAAATGGTAAATATGTATGAAAAAATATATATGATTTATATACCATGATATTTGTCTTTGCTTAATGTTTTATCATACATGTTCACCATTGTCCTACATTACCAAGGAAGCACTGGGAGCAGACAAGGAAATGGCCTCATTTGCTCACATCCATTCTTTAGCTGTTACATATAATGTACCTAAACCAGAGCCCCCTATCCAAAACCAGGCCCCACAGACCTTTCTGTGGTTTCCCCCAACCACTTCATGTACCTTGGTTAAGCCCACTGGTAGCATGTTCTCCCCTGTATACCACATCGTTCCAATTCACAATATCCTTACACACCTCACACCCTCCTGCATGTTTGGGCCCAGAAACTTCAAAGCATCATTCATTCCATCCTTCCAACTCCTCCTTAGCTTCCCCCCTTTTCCCTGTTTCCTCCACTTCTGACTAAATATACCCTCTTGCTCATCTCCTCAATCATCCTCCCCATGTGTCTAAGCCATTTCAGTCTATTCTCTTCAGCTCTCTCGTAAATACTCTTCTTACTACCATACGTCTCTCCTATTTATTTATATCTATTATACTTGATCGCTGTTTCCTGCGTCAGCAAGGTAGCGCCAGGAAACAGACGAAGAAAGACCCATCCCCCACATACACACATATATACATACATGCACATATATGCACAGTACATATATATACATACCAACATATACATATATACATACATACACATACACATGCTTATACACATGTACATATTCACACTTGCTCGCCCCCATCCACTCCTGATGCCACCCTGCCCCACGGGAATTAGCAGTGCCACCCCCCGCGCGGCGAGGTAGCGCCAGGATACAGATGAAATGGCCACATTCGCTTTGATGATCTTTGGTTGAGTGAGATGTGTGATATTTCTTCTCTCTGAGGTAGTTGGCTGCTACTGACATCTGCAGTCAGTTGGTAGAATGAACATCAGCTGGGAATCAAAATGAGATGTGGAAAAGATTTAATCCTGATATGAGGTTCAGAGCAGAGTTCTTTGATTCTTCATATGATGTCCACTGTAGTGTAAGGGTTAGGTGAATTATATGGCAAAAGAGGGGGCTGAAGTCCTTGATGCATAAAGGAGCATGAAAGAGAGATCAATGTCTGTAAGACCAAAAATGGGTATGCTTAAAGGTAGAGTAGTATTGACAGCATTTATGGATGTGAGTCTTGGTCCTTGATTACATAATAAAAGAACGGGATGTTTTGTTAAAAATAAAGTGCCTAAGGACATGTGGTGTGAAGCAGGTTGATTATGTAATACAGACTGTGTGAGAGAGGCAGAGTCTGATAACACTAATTAGATACTTATGATGCTTTAGACAGTTTTTGCCAAGCAATTAAAGAATTGAGTGATATAAAAGCTATATGATTCTGCATTCTGGCAGAGTGATGTATGGGAAATGGCATGCTGCCATAGGTTGAACCAGGGAAGATGAAGCAGCCAAAGTAAACCATGGAGTAAGTCTTAGGGCTTGGCTAAGGATGATAGGCTTTGGTTTAAATGCACTATACATGACATCTAGAATCTGGATGGGTGTAAATGAGGGCATTTTCATTGTTTAAATGATACCCCACCAAATTGGAAAAGCAGTCAGGCAAAAAAAGATAAGTTGTGGCTTCATTATCTATCCTCTTTTACTTTCTGAAATTATTTCTTTTTTCAATTTTTTTACAGGAAACTTGTCTGCTGATGATGTAGGTAGTTCAGTTAAAGATATGAGTGATCCATATGGCAATGAACCCAGGAGGCATGTGGCACTGAAGCCCTCTTCAAAGAAACCCTTCAATGCAGAACCACCTTTGAGCTTACTTGTGGACAGCCTAATCACACCAAAGTAATTAATTCTTTTTATGCACAGATACTATTTTTGGTACATGGATGTAACAGTTTAAAAATTATCCCGTAATTAAACATAGACCATCATGTCAAGATTTGTACTTTGTGATGTAAAAGAAGTTAGCAATTGAAAGTTGTAAAGAAGATAAGAGAAGTTGAGATTTTACAAACTAAGAAAGACATTTAAGGTATGTAAAACAAAGTCAAATTCTGAATGATTTTCCTGATTATATGTTTGCTTATTTGTGCAAGGTAAAGAACTCGTAGAATGAAGTGAGCTGACGAGCTTCAAAGAAAGTTTTGTTGTGGACTGTGTGTTGACCAGGAGAAATTAATATAATGAAAATGCATTCAATGGAAACAATTTATGTAAATGAATTTGTGTGTAGAGTTGGAATGAGCAGAAATGTTGGTCTCATTAGGTGAATTCACTTAGTGTGCGAGATGAAAAAGTAAGTAGCATTATAAGTGGAAGTCCTTGTTTTACCTTTAAAGAACTAGGCATGGGTTGAGGATAAGTGGAGGTTATATGTGCCTGATCCATTCAACTAAATTGAGAATGAAAGCCATCATGAATTAGATTCTTACTTTGAGATATGACAAGAATAGAAACTTTAAGATTGAAGTACATAAAGTCAACAATAGTGTAGATGATGTTGGTGGCGGTTTTCTTGTCTGTGTTCCTCTCACTGACGAAAGAAGGCACAGGTGAGTCCAGAGCTTGTGGACCCCTCACCTTGCTTTTCTGCCTTAAGTGATGAAGTTAAGCTTGCAAATACCTATTCACATATTGGAACCCTTCCAAGAAAACATAGATAGGATTATGAAAATATTTGTGGAAAGGTTTTGAATAATATAAAAGTAGCCTGAGCATGATTGAATTAAATCAGAGTTTAGGTTTTAGGTAGAACTTCAGTGATACCCAGCATTTGATTGAATAATTGAATAATGAGAAAGTTTGCAAAGACCATTGTATATTAGGCTCTCTTTGACCAGCCAGCTGTGAAATAAAGGAAACATATAAGGTTTAGATTATTTTTTAGTTTTACTGCATTCAGGATGGTGTTCTCTGGTTGTATTCTAGGGAATTCACAGACATTTACATCAGTCCTATGTCTGTTATCAACATAGTTTCAGGTAGCAGTTAGCATTCCTGACTGTGACGCACTCACGGCCCCCCCAGGGTCGAGCACATGAGTTCGAATCCTGGTTGTGGTAGTCAGTCCACAGTCAACCCAGCTGTTTATCCACCCCAAGGGGTTGGTTGATAAAATGGGTACCAGGCTAGGGCTAGGGTATATTTTCAAGCATATTCGCCATTTCACGCATTAGTGAGGTAGCATTCAAGAACACATGAAAGAGCCTTAGAGGGAAGACTCCTCACTTGGCCCCCTTTACTGTTCCTTCTTTTGGAAAAGTAAAACTGGAGGGGAGGATTTCCAGCACCCCACTCTTGCCCCTTTTAGTCGCCTGCTACGACATGCAGGGAATACGTGGAAGTATTCTTTCTCTCGTCTCCCTAGGGGTAGGTGCAAAGGTTGAAAAAGAGGGTAAGTGAGAATTGGGGTGAGAGAGTATTGTTAAACTTTAGGGAGAATAAATAGATGTTTTGGAAGGAAGTAAATAATGTGCATAAGACAGAAGAACAAATGGAAACATCAGTGAAGGGGGCAATGGGGAAGTGATAACAGGTAGTGGTGCAGTGAGTTAGAGATGGAGTGAGTATTTTGAAGGATTGTTGAATGTGTTTGATGATAGAGTCGCAGATGTAGGGTGTATTGGTTGGGGTGGTGTGCAAAGTGATAGAGTCAGGGAGAGTGGTTTGGTGGAGAGAGAGGAGGTGATGAAAGCCTTGTGGAAGATGAAATCCGGCAAGGCAGCCGGTATTGCAGTTGAATCTATTAAGAAAGGGGATGACTCTGTTGTTGATTGGTTGGTAAGAATATTCAATGTATGCATGGGTTGTGGTGAAATGCCTGAGGATTGGCGGAATGCATGTACAGTGCCATTGTGAAAAGGCATAGGGGATAAAGGTGAGTGTTCAAACTATTGAGGTATGAGTTTGTTGAGCATTCTCGGAAAATTGTATGGGAGGGTATTGACTGAGAGGGTCAAGGCATGTACAGAGAATCAGATTGGGGAGGAGCAGTGTAGTTTTAGAAGTAATAGAGGATGCATGGATCAGGTGTTTGCTTTGATGAATATATGTGAGAAATACTTAGAAAATCAGATGGATTTGTATGTAGCATTAATGGATCTGGAGAAGGCTTGTGATAGGGTTGACAAAGAGACTTTGTGGAAGGATTTAAGGATATATGGTGTGGGAAGTTCACTGCTGGAATCAGTGAGAAATTTGTATTGAGGGTGTAAGGCATGTGTAAGTATAGGAAAAGAGAAGAGTGATTGGTTCCCAGTCAAGGTCTGTCTGCGGCAAGGGAGTGTGATGTCCCCATAGTTGTTTAATTTGTTTATGGATGGGGTGGTTAGGGATGGAAATACAAGAGTTTTGGATAGAGGGGAGAGTATGCAGTCTGTTTGGGATGAGAAGGCCTGGGAAGTGAGTCAATTGCTGTTCGCCGATACAACACTGGTGGCTGATTTCAAGTGAGAAACTGCAAAAGTTGGTGACTGAATTTGGAAAAGTGTGTGAAAGGAGAAAGCTAAGAGTGAATGTGAATAAGAGCAAGTTTATTAGGTTCAGCAGGGTTGAAGGACAAGTTAGTTGGGGAGTGAGCTTGAATGGGGGAAAATTGGAGGAAGTGAAATGTTTTAGATATCTGGGAGTGGACTAGGCAGCA